>VMDO01003514.1:0-141678 GCA_007922755.1 Pedetes capensis
CTCTCTCTCTCTCTCTCTCTCTCTCTCTCTCCCCTTTGATAAAAGATGATAAAAGATGACTTCCCAAACCCCAAGAGAGAAATGACATAATGGAAATGGCTTGGACTTTGGAATCAGAGCTGGAGTCAAATCTGCATTCTAAACTGTAGCACTGTTCCTGAAGACCGGTTATCCAAGCCCTCTGGTCATGAAAATCCTCAGCTGCAATGTGTTGGGGATTCAGTTTTACTATATATACTACAGCCCTGATACACTGCTGTTACTCAGTCCTGGTAGCTATCATGTCTTTTGTATTATTGTCATTATCATTCTCATCACTTTGAGAGGCAGAAGAGGCAGGCAGAGCAGCAGGTGCACCCCTGCAGGGTCAACTTGGTGAGGAGGAAATGCTGTCTGATTGGTTCAGTGGCCTTCTGATAGGCACCGTAATCTGATAGTTCTAGAAACAGCAATACCCAAAACACTTGCCTTTGAGGCAAACTTGAATAAATTCTTCTCCAATTTGCCCACCACTGCCAGAAAGAAAGAAAGAAAGAAAGAAAGAAAGAGAAAGAAAGAACGAACTGCAATCTCTTAATTTTTCTGTTTTAGAACATTCATGGGCATCCTATTAGCTGTTGAGGTAAAATGCACAATACCTTCCCTAACCCTCAAGTCTTTGAGCTAATTACAGAGTATTTTCCATTTCTCTCTTTTTCTTTGTCCCTACAGAGGGCAGATAGATTAGAAATCTCACTGGACCTATGAAATAAGGATATTCATACCTGCCTATCCACTTCACAAGGCTATGTTGAAGACCAAATGAGATAATACCTACAGCTGGGTTTGTGTGTTTAAAGCACTGTATACAAGAGGAAAGAAGTTCACATTTCCCCCAGGCAGTTACTCAGGACCTACCATATGCCAGGGAAGTATGTATTCTTTCTTAACCATCACTTCAGTAACTCTATTAGATATTTTTGTCCCAGTGTCAAAGAGGAAATAACTTGAGGCACAGCAAGGCTAACGTCCTCTTACAGGTTCACAGTTCTCTAGAATGGAGGGGTTTCAATTCAGAACTACCTGATTCTAAAACCTGTGCTCTCAATTCTTCTTTCTACTGCCCAGGATTCTTTTCTAAAAGACCCCCTCACTGCAGCCAGGCTTATCTCGTCACTGTTCAGGGGATACCTTCTCTCTTTTCTGTCTCTCCACACTTTATGCCTCCCCTCTTCCCCTTCCCCACAGCCCTGCTGAGAACCTCACCTGGCTGTGTACCTGTCCATCAGACATTTTCACTTCCCCTGCTGCTAAATCGTGATGATATTGCTGGCATGAGAGCTCTTTTTTACAGTTTTCTGGCATCCCTCTTCATTCTGAGAGTATTACATTGTGTATGTGTACAATGTAATATCCCCAATAGATCTGCAAGTGTTTTGAGAGGATGCCTTCTGCCTAATGCCTATCATTCTCTCCATCTTTCTCTCTCCCCTCTTCCCTAGCTCCCCACTGTCACTCCATTTTGCTGTTTCCATCCATCCACCCATCCCTTATCTGTCCTTCTATACCAATATATAGTAGATGCCCCTAGATAATGAACCATTCATTGAATAAATAGAGAAATGAATGAGTCAGCCATGGTGGGTCTGAATAGTTTCGTCCCTCTAGTGGGACTCCTCTGGGGGTGGGGGTTCCTCGTCTCCTAGTTTGTTCACTGTATACAGACCCTGTATTCAGCATTCCTTTCAGGCCCAGAACCTTTAGCAAAATTCACACAACTGCAGTCTACTTTAATAGTCCTGGCTGTGGTCACTAATGAAAATGAATGAAGAACTCTTTAATGGAAACGCCTGCTCTTTGTCACTCCTTCTTAGTAAATGCAGTACCATTTTTAGTGACTAGGCAAAGTCACTAAATAAAACTAACACTTAGCCCTCCTGTTACAGTTGCTGCCTACTGAGTACATCATGGGAGAAGATGCATCGCTTAGTGTTTAAGGGACCACTTGGCTGCTTCTAATGACCTCTAGTGACCCAAGACTCAGCAACCTGTTGATATCTTCAGACCAGTGTGTCTGTAGGAGACTGAAGAGAAAGATACCATCTCCTTTTGTTTTGTTTTGTTTTGTTTTACCTTACCCCCGTCCACATGTCCCTCAAGTCTGTATGAGTGGCAGACAGATACCAAACCAACAGAGGTCTGAGGCAGGGAGCATTCCCACTAAGTCTTTAGTTCCTCTCACCAAGGTAACTGGACACAAGATCTGTAGGTTGTGATTAAGGCCAGTGGCCAACCACCAAGAAGGCCAGACTTTCAGAAAAAGAACAACAGGCAGCCAGAAAAAGCAGGCCTCTGCCCAGAACCTGCTGCTGGATTGTTTTTCCTGCTCCCAAATACAAACCTGGAGAGGAAGACCCCAGTGAATTACTCTTAAGAGGCAGGAGGATCATAAGTTCAAAACCAGAGGTAGCCTACAGAACAGCAAGACCCTGTCTCAAGATAAAAAATTTAAAAAGGGGCTAGAGGTGCAGCTCAATAGTAGATCACTTGCAAAGTATGTGTGAAGTCCTGGGTTCAATTCCCCAGTACTACAAAAAAGAAGAAAAAAGAAAAAAAAGAAAAAAGAAAGAAAAGAAAAAAATCTTAAAGAATAGAGGAGAGTACTTTCATTTCTTTTATTCATAAAAGAAATTTATTTCTTGTATTTCTGGAAGCTGGGAGGTTCAAGGTAGAGGGGCTCCATCTGGTGAGAGCCTCTTGCTAGAGGAGACTCTTCAGAATCCCAAGGTAATGTCGGAATTACAGTGCAAGATAGAGCAAGAGTCGAGAGTTCTTTCATTAGTCAATGAACTTTGACTCAGTCAACCTGGGTTTCTCAATTGACTGTAAAATTACCAAAAAGACTCTTAATTCCCTGGCAGAAACAGGGTCTAGAAAACAAATGGAGCTCAGATATAGCGACAGCATCCCATTTCTACAACCAGAATCATGACTATTAATCTGGTCTCAATTGGCAAATATTTTATTCATGTCCATTTCCCCTACCTCACTATATTCTACAGAATATAGAATAATTTTATCTCTAGTTCCTAGTTCAATGAGTGTCATGTGGGGTAACAAGAGGTAGGTGGTAACATAGACTGAGCAGACCTTCTGATGTTAGAAAACTAATGTCCATAGGATATAAATTGCATGCACGAATGAATTCTCACGCATCACCCAGTGAGCCACCATCTTGAACCCATTTCTTTTCCCAAGATCGAATATATTTCTGTTGACTCAAGAGAGGTGTGGCATGTTGCCATAAGGTGTAGGGCTCAGGTGGACAGCAGGCTGAACTGGTCACTTGTGTCACCTTCCCACAACCCCCATCACCAGTCCACTCCCTGAATACTCTTGCAGTAGGATTCAAGCTATACCTGGCTTGCCCTACCTGACTTCTGTGCTGCATCCCAGGTGCTTGTTTTCTAAACTGAATAATGTTTTTTTTTTCTCCTTTGAGTTTTACTTCTGATGACCTGTGTGGTGTTTTATATTTCTGGCCAGTTAGTACATACCACCAAGTGGTCCTATGGATATGGAATGAATGTTTAGGGACAGGGGCAGCCAATTACAGAATGATTTTTGTGCCTTGATCCTGTTCATGTTTTCCACTTGCCTTTGATTCTGTTTTTCTTCTGCAAGAGAGACTGGGCAGATTTAGACCAACCTCCTCCAGATGTGTCCCTGTCCCTTCTTCCCCCATTACTTTCTGTACTTTCACCTGGCCAACAGCCACCTCTTCTTTATCCCTGTGGGATAAAGGAGGTGAAGGATTTGGCTTCCCAAAAGAGCAGGGTCTGAGCTCTTCCCCTAGTGTTTCTGCAACATTCCATCCCGGGGGCTGATACCACAGCTTCGTTCTGGCATGAGTATTGTGGGGGTTGCTCCCATCTGCCACCAACCTTCAGAAGATGCCTGTGAATACTTTCTGCTGATGGCTGGATCTCCAGAAGGGGGAAAATATGCAGGAGAACTTTTTGACTCCTGCAATCTGTGGGAGGTGGGATGTCATGAATTCTTGGGTTTGGACTGTATCTATTCATCCACCTACCATTCTCAAGCTGCTGTGATAATCTCCGTCACCAGTGGCCCTTCCTGAATGGACACCAACATGCCTTCAATCCACCCATGTGGGTGGGTCAGGAAGAAGCCTTGTTGGGATGGTTAGGTACCTTCTAAGCACTGTGAGGCAACCTTTCTACTTCTTTGGCAGGGCCTGTGGGCATTTGTCTTCTGCCCAGTGGCCCTCATTATGTGATGTGCTGGTAAGAAAGCAATCTAGAATGTGGGATGGGAGGGAACATGTGAAGAACAAGAGATTGGGGGCACTTTCCTGTCAGTGCCCAGGGCTGGATACTCAATCTAGCAATTGCTGAATGAGATGAGCCACAGTGAAGGCCATCATGGTGCAGGAAAGCCAGACACACATGAGTTCCTAAATGCCTTTCAGATGCTTTCTTCATAGGCTCTACTTGCAAAAGACAGTCTTCATCAGTGAGTCTTAATTATTGCAATAACTAATTTACATTTAAAAAGTAACCTTCTGTCCATAAGAACCATCAAACTGCTATTCAGATTTCTAGAAAGGATAATGTTGAAAGTGATGCATCTTTTGATAATTTGGGCTGAGACAAGTGAATATTCCAGTTCTGCCCCAAGACATTTCTTTCCAAATGCCAGACAGGTTACAACGGTTTTACCTTCTGCATCATTAATTAATTAATCAAAAATTAATCAATTGCTTCATTACAAGCACAGAGTCTCAAGCCCTTCCATATTGAGACAACAGGGAACAAGGGCCAGGCATCTAGATTTAACAGATGTCTCAGTTCATTCCAAATTTGCACATCCAGATCTGCAAACTACTCTCTGACCATTTTCCATCCCTCTGCTTCTGTCTTCCATGAGGTCTGTGCCCAGAGGGGAAGCACATGTCTTCTCCTCCCAGACACAGCCAGAGCAAACAGGATAGGACCCAACAAAGGGCTGCTTCCTCAAGTTCCACCAGCCCAATGGGCAGGAGCCAAGGCTAAAGGAAGGGCTGTTTTTGCCCACTTCAGCCCCACCTCCCAAGCCCAAAGCTCAGTCTTAGCTTTCCATGCAAGGTAAGACAGTGACAGCCAGTTAGATGCTCTGCAAATCTGAAGTGAGCTCAGGTAACAGATATTTGTTTCTTGTTGTTAGGTGCCATCCAGTCGTTTCCGACTCATAGCAATTCTCATAGGGTTTTCAATGGCTGACTGTTTCGGGACTGCCTTGGGAGTGGATTGCCACATCCTTCTCCCATTTTTGCAGTGCTGAGAATCGAACTCGGGACCTCAGAGACTGCAGAGCAGCGCTCTACCAACTGAGCTAAATCCCAGCCCCTACAGATATTTGTAGCAAGTCTAAACTCAGTGGGATGAGCACGTGGAGGCAGAGAGCAATTTGGGGGACCAGCCCAACCTTAAGCTTGACACAGTGACTGCACCCAGGAGCCATGCAGTGTCCTGATGGTCATCTGAAAGGAGAAGAAGGGGTAGGGGACAGAGAAAGTGTGGCAACAGGGAGTTAGGCCTCTGACCAGATGCTAAGAGAGGAGCCATTTAGACCAGCTTTGGGTAACCATGACAACAGAGTGGGCGGTTTCTAAAAACACAAGGCAAAGTGTCCCTGTCTCAGGATATATTGAGGACCAACAGTCATTGCCATTCTTCCTCGACAATGATACTGTATTTACCTACAGGTGCTTGACTAAGCATCTGAGATGTCTCTGGACCATTCTCACCCTATACTTGAGTGACACTGGAAAGTGGCAACTGTGTCTCTCAGCTTGCTGACCTTTGTGGTTCTGTCCTTTTGGGCTGCACAGGAGAGCAGGCCCAGAAGGAGGCCCCCAGAGCATCTGGACCTAAGTCTGAGGTCCCAGGCCATGAGGTCCGTGGCAGTGCCTGTGCAGTGTAGTCATCAGGCTGTCTTCCTGGGGAAGGACATGCTCTGAGCTGCACATGCAAGGGCAGCCTACACAGGCTCTGTGCCTCAGTCCCCCTCTCAAGATGTTAAAGGCAGCTGGGTGCAGTAGCTTATGCCTGTAATCCCAGCAACTTGGGAGCTGAAGGCTGGAGGAGCCCAGATTCGAGGCCAGAGGTAGCCTGTGTAACTTAGGGAGACCCTGTCTCAAGATAAAAAATTAAAAAGTGGGCTTGGGGTGCAGCCCAGTAGCAGAGAACTTGCAAAATATGTGGCAGACCTTGGGTTCAACTGCTAAGTACCACAAAAAAAAGTAGGATATTAAATGATAATAATGAACTAATGCAGACTTGTGAAGGAGGCTGCTCCCAAAATGGTCCCAAGAAATAGGAGTGATGAGTTCATACGAGAGTATTTTAAAACACAAACCACCTGGGAAGATATTTGCCACATACATGAGAGCAGGGCGTTGAGCACTGTGCCAGGCACATAGCACCTGCTCAAGTCATTACAGTTATTGTTGTCACTAAAATAATTTGTACATGACAATAGAAAAATAGAGAATACTTGCAGCAGATGCACCACAAAAGAAGTGGCTCACAAAGCTTAGAAGCTATTGTCTGTGTTAGAAATCAATAAATACAAATTAAAATAATTAAACACCACTTCCCCACATATGGACTTAGCCAAGTTTCCTTTTCATTCTGTTTTAAGATACTACTTGCTATTGATCACAGTACTGCCCCAAGCCGTCTCCCACTATCACTTGGGAGGTTGCAAGCTTGGTAAACTAGCACAGCCTTTCTGTAGAACAAGCTGACAGTTTGTGTTACAGGAAGTCAAGCTTCAGAATGTTCAGATAGATGTTGGTGTGGTAATTCCACTTCCAGGGATTCATTCTAAGAGAAAAAATAGAATGTACAAAAGTATTTACCTATAGAATGTTCCTCACTTTTTTTTTCTTGTTTTAGAAAAACTCTGATGAACACTATAAGGCAATTTTGCTTATGGTAGAAAACAAAGATCCACAGAATCTAAAGTTTAGCTGTGAGAAATAAATTTGGTTCCTATTCCTGTTTCTTCTAAAAATGTGCATAACATGGGCATAGAAAATGTTAACGTGGACTCATCCACCCCCAGAGAGAAACCCGTGAAGCCTTCTCTCTACAGAAGTCTGGGAGGTGGCCCCAGAATGACTCAGCCATGCTCCTTGTCACCTTCCAAACATCAAAATAGAATAAGAAGTGGTTTTTGAGAGTGCTTCTAAACATTGCCATCTATGCTCACATTTAGAGAACCTCAAGCGTGGCTCTGATTTTTGAATTACAATCCTTGGCCTTCTGGGGGTTTTCTGTCTACTGATATAGATGTGGTGACCTAAAGCCACTGGTGAAACAGTCAGGACTGTGGAGTTTTCTTTGTCAACATATTTCACTTCAAGTTCATATGCAAATCCATGGAGGATAATACACTGTGTCTTAATAATCTTAGACTACGAGGTCTTGACATAGGGTGGGATTAGATTAAGTAAATGACTTTACTTTCCTCTGAAGTTTCCTTCCATCTAAAAAATGAAATTATACTAAAAAAGGTGATAAATTTCTTTTTCATTTAGGAATCAGAAGGCACATATAAGTTTAGCCGAGTGGGTGTGCTCTGGAGCCAGATTGCCTCTGTTTAGCCCAGGTTTCATGATTTGCCAGCTGTTTTACTGTGGACATGTTAATGAAACTTCTCTGTGGCTCAGTTTTTATTTTTTTTTTATCTGTGAATGCAGGAATAATTGTATCTACTTGATGATACTGTTGAAATTAAATGATCTAATGCATTTGAGAAATTTGGAACCATGATTGGCACATTGTAAGGTCTCTATATAAGTTGGCTCTTATTTTCATCATTATTATAAATTATTCTTATTAGTAGTGCAGCCCCTTCTCTATTAATTTATTCTGAAAATAATAAATTAGAGAAATTATTTCCAATCTCCTTTTCGACAAGCTCTTTAGATTTACAATAGACCCCTTTATGTTCAGAGGATGTGTTTCAAGACCTTCAGTGAGTGCCTGAAACCACCGACAGTAATGAACCTATAGATAAGCACTGAGATACTTTCCACAGTTGATCTGTTAACTTAGTCAGCTACTAAGTGACTAATGGGTGGGTAGCATACACAGCAGGAATACACTGAACAAACGGTGATTCACATCCCAGCAGAATGCCATGATATTTCACCATGTTTCTCCCAACTGGTATGACTTAAAACTTATGAATTGTTTATTTCTGGATTTTTTCATTTAATATTTTCACACCATGTTTTACTACTGGTAACAAAAACATTTCTTGTCAAGAATGGTAGTCAGAACCCAAGCCCTGGGTGCTAGAGGTGCTCATTGCTACAAAGAAGATATTATCACCACCAAGTCTTCTCAAGAGACAAGTTTAGGAAATATGTGGATGGACACACATATACATATTGCTATAGTTTAGATCCTACACATCTCCCAAAGGCCCAAGTGTTAAAGGCTTGGTCCCCAAGTAATAAAGGCTTGGTCCCCAAATATTGAAGGCCTGGTGTTATTGGGAGGTGGTGGAACCTTTAAGAGGGGAGGCCTAATGGGAGGAAGTTAGGTCATTGGAGGCATGCCCTTGAAGGGATATTGGACCCGGGTCTCTTCCTCTTTCACAGCAGGCCATGAGGTGAGTGGGCCTCCTCCACCATGTCTTTCTGCTATGATGTGCTGCCTATCCAGAGGCCCAAGGCAGCAGGGCCAATTGGTCATGAACTAAACCTCCAAAACTGTGAGGCAACTTTTTTAGTTGATTTATCTCAATTATTTGTCATAGAAATAGGAAGCTAATACTCAAACATCACACACCTATCTATACCTATATCCATATTTGTATCTCTATATCTATTAAAACCCATTAGCTTATACAAGTGATTCTAGACAGGGGGGCAATTTTGCCCCCAGGGATCATTTGACAATATCTGGAGATATATTTGGTTGTTACCACTGGGGAAAGGAGTGCTTCATACATCCTATGCATAGAAGCCAGAGACACTGGTAAAGATCTACAAAACATAAGAGAGTCCCCCACAACAAGGAATCATGACTCAACACATCAAGAATGATGAAGTTCAGAAACTCTGGATTATACCATTACCTCCATCCCCACATTGTTTACCATACCTGTCCTTCTGACATCAAGAAACATGGCCTCCTTCAGCCACAATAATCAATCCTGGAATACTCAGAACATATGATTCCAAACTGTATCCCATACCTCAACAGGAAAGCAAACCTACTTACTAAAGCTTTTTATATTTTATATGGGATTTTCTTCTTTTTTTTTTTTCTTTTTCTTTTTCTCTTTTTCTTTTTGGGCTTTAGCCTGAGAACAGTTCACATATCCTGCCCAAATGTTACTGAGGTGGTCTTGGGCTTTTTTCTAAAAATAATTAATGCATGAGAACAATGTGTACTTTCTGATTTCTCCTCTCTGTACTTACAGCTTTGAAAAACAACCACAGTTTACTTAGCTCTATGTGCCCCAGGTTTTTAACATATTAGTCCTATTGGCCTGTGTGATTTTCGCCTAAACTTCATATACCAGGGAAGGTTATTTTCCTAATGTTGTTTTTTTCCTGACATCTTGGCCCTTAAAATGGCAGACTAAAATTTAAGGTTATGTCAGTCCGATGGCTGGCCAGGGTTGAAGCAGGAAGGACCAAGGCATTCCCCAGGATGATTCTGAAAGTGACCACTCAGGGTTAAAAAACAGAGGTCAGCCTTCATGTCTAAGTTGGAGATAAATGGGAACTTCTTAGTGTGGATAGACAACCATCAGAGGTCATGGTAGGTGGAGTGTCAAATAAAACTTCCACATTTGCTGTTGACATGTTCTTTGAGATCTCAAAATTTTTTAGAAATGCCATGAATCTATTATTAAATAAACATGTGACAAAAATGGACATATGTAAGGTAATGCTTCTGAGCCAGTTTACTCAGGGATGAACAAATCTAGATTTGAAAACTAAAAAAAAAAAAGGCAGCAACAAGAAAACCACTCACAGGTAATATAGTTTACTTCCTCGTCTTTTTTTTTTATCTTCACTACTGGGGGATTGAACTCAGGACCTTGTACATATTAGGCAAGTGCTTCAACACAGAGCTACATTCCCATCCTCTTCCTTATTTTTTATTTTGGACTCCCACCTACAACTCACAAGCAGCCTTTGGATACCATCATGGAGTATGACAAAAAGACAGGCAGGATGGAGGTGCAATTCAGTGATAGTGTGTATACTTAGCATGCCCCAGGCCCTGGGTTCAGTCCCCAGAACCAGGAGAGAAAAAAGGCAAAAAAGCAAACAGACCACTAAAACAAGTTATCCTTATTCTCACACCCTTAGGAGAACTAAAACTTAAAGTAGAAATTGCAAGATTCCCATATTAATTCCTTGGAGAGCCTTGAACTGCATAGGGCTACATTTGAAGGTCAAATGTATTACAAATAACATCACTGCTATAGGGACAAAGACCAGGCAGACCTTCGTGGGGTTATGGCACAAACAGCTCACAAAGCCAGGCACTGGAGTCACCCACCTATAATACCAGGGACTCAGAAGGCTGAGGCAGGAGGATCACAAATCCAAGACCAGAGGCTCAGGGGTGGAGTACTTGCCTGGCAGGTGCAAGACCCTGGGGTCAACTCACCTGTACTAAAAAACAAGCAAACAAACAAACAAAAAAATTCACACTGTTGGGGGAGGAAGTGAACCAGATCACTTCTGAAGGGTTTTCATCCTCTGGATTTGTTTTTGTTTTTGTTTTTCAAATGTGAGGCTTCTTCATTCTAAGGACATGACTTAGTAAACTGGTTTGTGAAGAAGCTATTAGTATTGTGAGGGGCAGGAGCCATTAACAGAAAACCTAGGGAGCCTCAAGAGTATACAAGGTCTCCTGGCTGTGGGATGTCCTATAACCAAGGACATTGTACACAGAAAGTTATGGTGGAACCAGTTTTGATTTTTGAACTATTCAATCAAAAGTTGCTCTGCATTTCCCAATGGTTTTCCAGGCTGACCGAGTCACGTGTGTCTAGTAAGAGAACACACCTGCTTTCAGTTCCTTTCCCCTTGGGCACCTGTGATTCTGTAGCTGGGTGTCTAACACTGGGTGGCACACTGTAGCTAGCTGCTTTCTGCCCCTCCAGACCCACTCTTTGTGTAATAGCAATACCCATGAAACAGCTTGTACTTTTCAGGCCTTTGCTGATGCTTTTAAAGAACAGGAAAAGGAGATGAGTAAAGGTTCTGTTCCTGTACATGCAGCTTACCTGTCACATCTGCTAGGAGAACCAGGCTGAGCAGCAAATATGCTTCTTAGTGACTTGCCATTGTGTGGACTAAACACCACCATCTCCTTTCTGGGATGCTTTTGTCCCTCACATAAGCTATCATGTCTTTGAAGTACTTTTATAATTCCCATTACTAAAAGAAAATTGAAAAGATGATAAAAAGGTTATTTAAAAATTATTAATATCAAGTCAGAAAGAGTCCTAACTCAATAGAAATAGAATGTCAGAGATGTGGGCGAACAAAAATGTTTTCGGACAGTAAGAGTGATGCATGATAGAAATTGATTTCACCAACTTTTTGAAGATTTGAAACCATAAACACTAAAAAATATGATTTTTTTTAAAAAGCCAAGGGTGGGGAGACTTTTAGAGGCATAATATGAAACAAAACTTAAAGTAAAATATTTATAAATTTGATTACATAAAAACAAGATTTTAAAAAGGTATAAATTAGAAAAACATTTCTATGTATGTAACTGGCAAAGAAATTATTTCCTATAAGGCCAATGAATCCTTACAAGTAAAAAAAAAATGATCTAATATAAATATGGGAAAAATTTATAAATAAAAATTTTCAGAAGGGTATAAAATGACCAATAGACCTATCAAAAGCTTCTGAATCCCATTCACAATGAAATGAAAACTAAAGCAAGATATATTTTTTAAAATGAAATGATGTCATCAAACTAACAACTGAGACTTTACAGTCTGCAAGGTGGTTTAACAAATATCTTTTTATTTGCTATCTGGCCCATCCTCTTCATGTGATTCCTTGCCTTTTTTTCTTGCAAGAAATTCATCAAGTTAATAGCATTCTCAACTTCACACATACAGAAATTTACAGAGCCAGGCTTCAAATCTGTGTTTTCTGAGGCTAAACTCCACACTCTTCATCTACAACACACTTCCTTATCAGTGTCAGAACTGTGGGCTTTATTTAAATTTCTCTGGTAGTATTTCACCATTACATACAGAGAAACAATGTTTGTACACATAAGGTATATACACACTCACACACACATTCATTTCTTTCTCAGATGAATTCTCACAACACTTTGGCATAGTCTTCCCATTTTATAACTAGAGAATCAGTGGCTCAGAATAGTAGATTTTTAGGTAGGAAATGACAAAGCTGAAATAAGAAACCAGGTATTAAAATTCCTGGGTTAATTATCTTCCCTTACATCTATCCCCCACATGTCTGTCAGCTTGTCGTGCTGTGGAGGCTTGCGTGTTGCTGTGATGCTGAAACCTATGCCACTGGTATCTCAGATACCAGCAAGGCCACCGATGGTGGACAGGTTTCAGCTGAGCTTCCAGACTAAGACAACCTAGAGAGAAGGACCCAGCAGCCCACTCCCAAAATAATTAGCCATTGAAAATCTTATGAATTGCAGAGAAGCACTGTCAAATAGGGTTCTGTTTCGTTCAGTTATACATAGGGTCACTATGGGTCAGACCTGACTTGATGTCACCCAATGACAACGGCAACTTATATGTGTGGCTTATAAAAGAGTGCTTCCTGAGCACATGATGTGCACTCATATTGATCTCTAGAGTACTCCCAAGTTGCATTAGTATATTGAGAAATTAAATAATCCCTATTGCCATGCAGTGATTATAAATGGAGCCAAACTTCTGTTTTGTAAACATACAAATTGGATTATGGGTGGTTAGGGCTTTGAAAAGGCAAACACTATGTAATAAACATTTCTAGAGGTGATCTGTATTAAACATTTCACTTTTGCCAGAGGAATATAGAAAATCGACATAAAATTTTCTATGTAAATCAGTACCTTTGTTGTTGTTGTTAGGTGCCATCAAGTCGGTATCTGACTCATAGCGACCCTCACAGGGTTTTCAATGGCTGACTGTTTTGGGATTGCCTTGGGAGTGGATTGCCAGGCCCTTCTCCCATTTTTGCGGTGCTGGAAATCAAACTCGGGACCTCAGAGACTTCAGCGAGGCGCTCTACCAACTGAGCTAAATCCCAGCCCAAAATCAGTACCTAGCAGTCAACATTTATGAAACTAATAAAAAGGGGAAGCAATTGACAAGAAGTGATCTTTTCCCCAAAACTACGTGAGTGTTAAATGCTGTCTGGTTAACATGACCTTACATGTCAACGTACATTGCTTCATGGGTAACTTGGCATGTATACCTGGGCCAAGTGGAAAGGAGTGCAAAGAGAGCTGGGCCCTAACTGAAAGCCAAGTAGAATGCAATGCAATGCAGTGAAATTCAATGCCAACATACCTACCTCATAGCCATTAGGGAAAACGAGGAGTGAGAATACATCTAAACTGGACATGCCCAGTAGCAGCACAGAGAAGGGTGGAAAACTGAAAATGATCCACTCTAATTGTAGTAAGTTTAATGGTAGCTTGGCTAGTGGTATATCAGGAGAACAGCAAGAACAACTAAGCATTGCAGATTTAGTTCATCCTACCAGTTCTGCCTCAAAGCATTTTAAAATTCTTTCTTACATTCAAAGAAGATTTCTTTTCTCTGACCTATGACATCTGCAGGAAATCTACCTGGGAGATGACACTCACTTCCCAGATCCCTGTCTTTAAACAGACACCCTCAATTTCCTAGTGCCATATGAACTCTTTCTTCTTTATCAGCATCACCTCTTAGTTTACTGCTAAGAGCGCAGGTTTAAAGTCAGTGATAGATCTTTGTTCAGTGTTTCCTTTCTCATTTTCAGGCAAGTGCCCTAAATTTTCTGAACATCTGCTTCCTCTTTCATAAAATGTTAATGATACTATTGCTGAATTGCTAGAAGGATTACGTGGGATAATATAGGTGAATCACTTGATCCAGCACCATGCCTGGCATATCATAACATGCAACCACCTGTATCTAGTACAGGCTTATCACCTGATATCTAGCATGTTTCAGCAAGTTGCTATTTGATAGAAAGACTCAGAAATTCTTTCCTGACCAATGAGTTTTTCTTCACTCCCCTATTAACATGTTAAAGTAATACTAAAAGTATGATAATGCTCTTTGTACAAAAACCATCAGTAGCTCCCTCTTATCTATACAGTAAATTCAAAATTTAAAGTCATCCACAATGTAACCTCAATCTCACTGTCCAGCTTTACCTTCCAGTTAAACTCACCAGGAATCTATATGCTCTGTACCTATGCTTTCTGCCTTTGTAGTGAACTGAAAGAATGCTGCCCTTGTACATGAAAACTTTGAGACAGTAATGGGAGATAGGACTGCTATCCAATTCCTTTAACTGCTAAGGAAAGGATATAGATTTGCCCATAGGAACCATGTGATAAGAATTATAGATTTGAGATGTGTACATTTCAAGTGTTCCCCAAGTGCTACGAAAGTTGATTAAAATTGCCCAAGGGTCTATGAAATTAAGTACCAAGGGAAGGTCTAAATCACCAATCTTTCTTGTTAATCAACTTTATCTCCATTTAGGAACCTTCTCAATGTGGCATTAATGTTATTTATTTCGGCAAAACTCTCATTGAAGCACACATGTCACAAATTACTCAAACTCTGTTCATCCACACCCTTGTGTACATACCCTGTGTATCTCCTGAAACTCCTGTGCAGAGACTACACAGCCAGGCTGGCCCACGGACAGGTTCCTGAGCTACGCAGCATGAGTGTTTGCCACTTTATTCGTGAGCCTTGCCCACCTTCCCAGCTCTGCTTCATAGTTTTCTTCCATCTGACCCTTTCTTTCCAGGTCCCTGCCACCAGCCACCTTGGTTCAAAGCCTTGTTCCTAATGCCTCTGGTCTCTTGTCATTGACAATTAACTTCTTGGTTCCCTCATTCCACTGTCTCCTACTGTCCTCAAACCATAGGAAGGGTGCTCACTGCTCAGAAAGCCAATCCCTAGGGACACCTCTGTTGCAGAGGAAAGTTGTAGAAAAGGCTCCAAAAACACATTCAGTGGCCTTACCAGAGACTTCTCATTCCTGAGTCCCAAGTTATGTGATTTACTCTGGAGAGGCATCTCACCCCGTCTTCCCCTTTAATGCTTTATCTGCCTGTTAGGTGGTTGGTTTTCCTGTATTCTCCCCTAACTGTTAGAGGCCGAAGATCAGCTCGAAAAAACCTAGCAGAGCAGCTTCCTTTCACAGAAGAAACTGAGGATCCAAGAGGTTAAATGACTTATTCAGTATATATTCATTCAAAACTAGAGTTATTTGATGTGCTGATTTCAGAGAGTATTTGAAATCTCAATCTGAAGTGCTTCGTGTTCATGGCAACAGACACGATGTTAGAACAACAGGCCCCCACCTAGTCTACATGCCTCGTAATAACAGAAATGGTGTATTTCACGGCTCAGCTTGAATACAGAGATGATTGCAAAGAACCAGAGAAAAGCAAATTGCCAACCGCCTTCATCCTTCAGAATGTTAATATCCTAGCCCTTACTTCTCCATCAGAGCCTCTAGTTTATTCGTATTAAACATGAGAAAACTCATAAAAGCATTCCCTGTCTCTTTAATACCACTGATGATGATCAACAGAAGGACAGCGGGGTGCTGGCTTCTGAAGCCTGACTTACTTTTATTTCTTTTCCTTCTTTAATCCTCACCACCATCATTACTCCACATCCCCAATGGATACAGGAGGACATGTTATTTATTTATTTTGAAGTTTTTTGTCTGGGTTTTTTCCTTTTCTTCCAGATACAGACTTTCCCATATATATAATTTTCACAATATAAGCAAGTGTAATATGAGTATTTGGGAGAAGGACCTGGCAACCCCCTCCAAAAAATCAATCTGCCATTGAAAACCCAATGCATAGCAGAGAAGCTCTGACAATAGTGTTTCCCCTGTTGTACAGAGGGTCGCTATGAGTCCGATACCGACTTGATGGCACCTAACAACAACAACAACAACAATATGAGTATTATTGCTCCTGCAGAGTATTTGCTACATAACCTTATGTATACAGGGCTACAGTAAAATTCTTTCAAAATATGCTCAACAGTTGTATAAACCAAAATCTTCTCTTGCTTATCCCACAGTTTATTTAGTTATTGTTGTTAGGTGTCTTTGAGTCAGGTCTGACTCATAGCAACACTATGTACAACAGAACGGAAAATACCCTGACACTGTGCCATGCCCGGCACTATTGTCAGTGCTTCCTTGCTATTCATAGGGTTTTCAGTGTTGGATTGTTTCTGGAGTGGGCTGCCAGGTCCTTCTCCCAAGCCTACAGCACCTGGTATTCCCAGGTGGTCTCCCATCCAAGGACTAACCAGGCTCAACCTTGCTTAGCTTCTAAGATCTGATGAGATTAGGTGCCAGGGTGATATGGCTGTAGACAGTTTATTTAGTAGGAAATGATAACTCAATAGAGAAGCCCCTTGGTATTTACCATGGATGTGTTTAATGTTTTTTTGTTGTTGTTTGCAGTATTGGGAGATTGAACCTAGGGCCTGGTACGTGCCGGGCAAGTGCTCTACCCACTGAGATGTACCTCTTGTTATTGTTGTTAGGTGCTGTCAAGTCAATATCCAACTCATAGCCACCCTACTTACAACAGGTGAAACACTACTGTCAGTGCTTCTGTGCTATTCATAGGGTTTTTCAACGGCTGATTGTCTTTTGGGAGTGGGTTGCCAGGTCCTTCTCCCAAGCCTACAGCATCTGGTGTTCCCAGGCAGTCTCCCACCTAAGTACTAACCAGGCCCAACCCTGCTTAGCTTCCAAAATCTGACAGGATCATATGCCACAGTGGTACAGCTGCAGGCAAGATGCACCTCTAGCTCCTTTTTAATATTTTATTTTGAGACAAGGTCTCACAGAGTTGCATAGGCTGCCTATGGCCTCAAACTCCCAAGTTGTGGGGATTATAGGTATGTGCCACAAGCCTGGCTTATGTCCAATGACTTTTTAAAAAAACACACTTATAAATACTAGTGTAGATCATTACTCTATAAAATGATATAGCATAGACTATATAATATTTTAAGCAACTCCTCCAGATATGAGGACAAAGAGGTAACAACAAGTCTGACTGAGAGGTGGATATTGGGCTCCTTGGACTGTAGCCCCTACTTTTACACCAGCCTTCAGTGCCTCCCCTTCTTGGCCATGGTGCAAAAGCAGGATGCTTCCCACACAGTGCTCAGCCCCTAATGCAAATCTTTGTCTTCCATAATGGATGCCACCTTTGGTCCCTGGGATATTTAGTGTAGTGCATATGAAGCATCATATCTCCACATCCTCCACACTCTTCCTACCCTCTTGCTCTCTGCACCATGTCCACACTCTAACAAAATGAACAGCTGGTTCCTCATATCCTTCCATAAGCATTAGCTCCCAGATGAAGTAGGAATCTAATGGTGACAATCACAGACTTGGGAGACAGCCTCCCATCACGGGGTTCCTGGCCTCACCACTCATCCATTGTATTAATTGGGGTGAGTTACTTTGCTTCTCTGTGCTAAAAACTTTTTCCCATTTGTAAGAGGGGGAAATAAATGGTACCTACAGTACATAATTCTTCAAGGGATTTGAGGAATTATAGTAAAGAAGGAGAAGGATGTGGCAATCCACTTCCAAAGCAATCCTGAAACAATCAACCACTGAAAACCCTACATGGGGTTGCTATGAGTCAGATCCAACTTGACAGCACCTAACAACAACAACAGTATTTAAAGAACTTCACCAGGGCATCTGAAGAAGAAATTTAGTCTTATAGGATACCCTGCTCAATCATTAACCTGTTGGAAAACATTTGGAGGAATAACTCAGACATTTTGAAGTAAAGTTAAGAAAGGCGTGTAGAAGAAACCATCAGGCTAACCTCACACAACCATTCATTGTTACTTCCTTACATTGGGATAGTCCTCTAATTATATGTTTTATATGGTTTTAATTTGGTAATTTATAGAAGTTGTCCAGGCTCAAAGAAAGTATAATATTTGGAGGGTGATAAAGAGCGTACTAGCAAACCTAGAATTCAGTTCTCTAATAAAAAAATAATACCCACAGCCATTTCCTTAACTTACACAAGTAAGTTGAAGGACAAGTAGAAATGAAAAAAGGGTGAAATATGTCTCTTGAGCTCCTTGGTAAGGATATCACATCAGGTATGTTCTTAGAGATTAAAGGAAAGAGTTAACAGGCAGCAGCAGTTCAGCGATACAGTTGTTGTTTAAAATAGTAATAGTGATGGAAATATTATATTGCTTGGGAATGAACATTCAAGCCCCAAATACACTGAGTAAATGAGTAAGGATTTCCTCACTGTGAGGCCATCTGGGTTAGGACCATGAGAGCTTCAGAAAGATCTGAGAGGAGTGGGGCCATTTGCAAGAGCTGTAGAGCTTCTCACCTTTCCTCCCATTTGAAAGCTCTTCTTGTCTGAGTCCAGCAGACCCTTTGCTGTGGAAGTCATTATCTGGTGAGCACTGCCACAGATTGGAATTTCACGCACTGTCCTGCCCACTCCTGACTAGTGGCGGGGAGCCCAAAGCCTCCATATGCTGCTCTGTTCTCCAGGAAGGCACAGGCACGCAAACGGACTTGGCACGTGCAGCTGCAAGCGCGGGTGTTCCCAAAGCAGCATTCCTGTCCTTGGGCTGGTTAGCACCAGCAAGGTACCAGCAGGGTGAGCATATTCTGTGCTGGACAGCACAAAGCTCACATCAAGCCCACAGATGTTGTCATATAAGTCTACTGATGTGCTTGAGGATTTTAATTTGCTCCCTTGAGCAAGGGTGATCACAGTTTAGTGTAGCATACATTTATAAACTATTTGCTTCTGCAGATGGGCATCTAGCTACAGTACAGAGTAGGGAATTCTCCCCGTCGTCATTGACTTGCATTCCCATCTAGGAGCTAAGGCTTTCCTGGAGTCTGTTCTTTCCTAAAGGCAGTAAACTGGTTTTAGAGACAGCATGCTCCCAATAAAAAGAAAACTTGCAAATTTTACATCCAAAGGTAACCAACACTTCAGCAGTTTACTTGATCCATGATGGGATGGTATTTTCCTTGTTTTGTCTTATCATTATCTGTGTGATCTTTATTTTCAAAGAGCAAGGGCTTAATTGATTTTGAAACTCTGCCTGGTTTCCAGAAGAATTCCCAGGAATAGATCAATCACATATATTTGAAGTTCAGTTCTACAATGCCCTTTCCAGTTGCAGTTAGCCATTTCAATTTTATTTCCTTTTAATATTCTCAGTTACTTTACAAAGTTCAAACTGGACTACCGCTTCCTTAAAGTCTACTGCATGATCTGTCATTTTATTTACCAGGTCACCCATGACTTTAAATCTCTGTGAGGTTCATGTCAAACTAAAGTCCAGTCAGAAGGCTCTTGAAGTTTTTTTCTTTTTCTTGTGCATAATTGTCACAGATGAGCTGATTAAATTCAGCTTATAATAAAATTATTAAGTTATGATAACTGTTTAAAAAGAAGCCATATTCTCAATAGCAAGAAAACAAATAACTTAATTAGAAAATAATGCAAAACAGTGTAATAGACTTTTCTCAAAAGATGACATACAAATAGCCAATAGGTATGGAGAAAAAAATAGTCAACATTCCTAATCATCAGGGAAATGCAAATTAATACAACAATGAAATATCACTTCACACCTGTTAGGATGGCTATTATCAAAAAAATAAGAAAAACAAATGTTCAAAAGAAATAGAGGAAGAGGGAACTCTTATACCTGATGGATGGGAATATAAATTTGTACAGCCATTATGGAAAATGGCATGAAAGTTGCTGAGAAAATTAAGAATAGAGCTATCATATGATCTATTAACCCTACTTCTGGTTATATCCCCAAATGAAATGAAATCAATATGTTGAAGAGATACCTACATCTCATGTTCATTGCGGCATATAATAGCAAAGATATGAAATCAATGTAATGAATAAAGAAATGTATCTTAAAAATATACAGATATAAATATATCACATTTTCTTTATCCATACACACACAGTGGAATACTATTCAGCCTTTAATAATAAGAAAATCTTGTCACTTGCAACAACATGGATGAACGGATGAATGTGGAAGAAATGATGCTGAGTGAAATAAGCCAGACACAGAAAGAGACATAATGCATGATCTTACTTATATGTGGTATGTAAAAATGAACTCATAGTAGGAGAGGGTAAAGTCTAGTTACCAAGGACTAGGGAGGGAGAAATGGGGAGATGTTAGTGAAAGGGTACAAAGTTTCAGTTACACAAGATGAATAAGTTCTGGAGATCTAGTGGACAGCATGATGACTACAGTTAATAATTTTTAGAAATATTTAATAGAATATACATCAAATATTCTTACCACAGTAAATAAGTTGTTATTGTTGTTAGGTGCCCTTGAGTTGGCATCCAACTCATAGCGACCCTACGTACAACAGGCAAAAAACTATTGTCAGTGTTTCTCTGCTGTTCATAGGGTTATTGATGGCAGATTGATTCTTTGGGAGTGGGTTGCCAGGTTCTTCTCCCATAAACACATACATACATACATACATACATACATACATACATACATACATACCTATGAGGCAGAGGGGAAAGGAAGCCACAGTAACAATTGGAAGGGCTTTTAATAAAGGATAAGTTGGTGAGTTTCTATGTTTGTTAGACCTTTTTCCCTGTGACAAAATACCTGGCATAAACAACTTAAGGGAGGAAAGATTTATTTTGACTCACGGTTTCGGAGGGTTCAGTCCATCATGGTAGGAAGGAATGGCAGGGCACTTCCCATCATGGCAGCCAAGAAGCAGAGAGAGAGAGGATGCCTGTGTTCCTGCTGGCTTTCACCTCTTTTACCTTTTATTCTGTGCAGGCCCCCAGCATGTGGAATGGTGCCACCCACATTCAGGGTGGGTCTCCTTTCCCACCTTCAATGATCTTCTGTGGAAACACCCTCACAGACACACCTAGCAGTGTCCTTTCTGATCTCCTCTGCATCCCTCAATCCAATTGAGTTGAAAATCAAAATTAGCCACATTATGAATATAGAATGACATCATTTTCCAGTCCAAACTAGCAATGTTTCCTATTTGCCATTTATTTGAGTGCTATTCTTTTGGTTTCTTTGAGGAGAAAAACCATCCTTATTGTAGTGTTTTTAAGTGAGCAAGACATATGGTAGTAGATTGAAGGGAGGACATAATTTTAGGCAGACTATATTTATAAATAGAAGACTAGCTAAATTTTGAAATTTAGTTTAAGGAACAATACTAATGGGAATTTGAACTATAAGACATTTTTCTTCTTTCATTTGAGATTTGGCCCATTTTGAAATTTTGGTCCAGGTCCAAAAGCATCTATATTTCCATCCAGCCTTAAAAACGTAATTGTTTTCTCAGTTCTTAAATCAAGATATGAAGTAGAAAAGGTAGGTATATGCTTCTTAAGGAAAATTCAGAAATTTTATAGACCATGTTACATGATAAACAGAAGCTGTGTTTAAGTGAAATATGTATCATTTTACCTGATAGTTCCATAACAACTTCCTCAAAATAATTTAACATATCTCTTCCTGCTAATGAATCCTCCCAGAACCTTATGAAGAACCATAGTTGGAACAACCCTCAGGTCATCTACTTCTGTGGTTTATTTTTTCTTCACCTGTGGAACCTTTTTTCAAACAAAAACATATACATGATGAAGAGGGGAAGAAATTCAAACAAGTTGCTATTCTGATTAAAGCAGGAAGCAGAAGTCCCCCAGTTAGGCTCCCTCTGGCCCCGAGCCCTTCAAAGTCAGCAAAAGACTTTGTAAGTCACACATCTAGCCCCATCTGAGACTGTTTTAGAAGCAAGGAAACAGCAACACAGGAAAGGGACTTGCCTTGGCCTCGCTCACTCACTCAGCCTCGGAGCTGAACCCTCAGGGGATCAGGATGCTCTCAGGCACACCAGCCTTCCCACAACACAGTTTGTTTCTATCTGAGACTTCACATTTCTACAGAGCACCAATGATACTCTGTCTACTTATGGACAGTATTTATATATTTGAATATTTATCAATCTGACGTGTGCTCCTTCCTCTTATTATCCATCTTTCATCTAGCCTGTGAACTCCAGGAGGCAGAGCCTTGAATCTTTTTTGTGTCCTGAGCTATCTCCAGCACCTAGGCTAGTTCCCGTTTCGTGGTAGGTGGTCAATGAGGAATGCTGGCCAAAGACAAGCCTGCCTTATGTAAACTCTGCCTCTCCCACTAGATGATAAGGCCCTAGAAGGAAAGAACTAGTCTTATTCATCTGTGTTTTCCCTACAGCACGTGTCCAGTGGTAGTTTACACACAGTAGCTGCTCAGACATCAGTTGTCAATGTGAAGTTGCCACCTACAACAGTACAACATATTAGGCACTAGAGTTTTTGGTTTAGCTATCTATCCAGTACAAATGATTATGTAACAATCTTTGTTTGCAAAATGGTGGTCTAAGAAGAATAAATGCTTAGCTGTTAATTGGGGCATTAAATATCATACATCAGTAGTTTTACAGCTTTAGCACATATCAGCCTGAAGTATTTACAGTTTCCAATTCAGTAGATCTGAGTCTGAGAATTTGCATTTAAACAAGGTCTCAAATGATGCTAATGCAGTAGGTTCAGGAACTTACTTTGAAAACTAACTATCATTAACTTTTAATTGCAATATATTAATTCGACATTAAGTAAATTTTCACCTCTGAAACATGCTGAACCTGTAGCAGCTAAGTAGACGTTATCCACTTGCCTATTTGGCAGCCCAGTGGCAATTGAGAAGGGGAAGTTCCATAATTCAGTAATCGGAACCAGGTATTTTTTACTTTCATTCCTGCTAAATAGTTACAGGCCTGCAGCTGTAGCCCTATGGCATCCGATCCCATCAGATCTCGGAAGCTAAGCAGTGTCAGGCCTGGTTAGTACTTGGATGGGAGATCGCTTGGGAACACCAGGTGCTGTAGGCTTGGGAGATGGACCCAGCAACCCACTCCCAAAAAACAATCTGCAGTTAAAAACCCTATGAATAGCAGAGAAGCATGTAGGGTCAATGTGAGTTGGACACTGACTCAACAGCACCTAACAACACAACAAATAGTTACAAGGAGCCATCAATTACATCCTTAGAAAACTGACTTGAGTTGCTATATTCTGTTGGATTAAAAATGTGCATAATGTGCATGGGCTGGGATTTAGCTCAGTTGGTAGAGCGCTGTGCTGCAGTCTCTGAGGTCCTGAGTTCCACTCCCAGCAGTGCAAAAATGGGAGAAGGGCCTGGCAATCCACTCCCAAGGCAATCTGGAAACAGCCACTGAAAACCCTATGAGGGTCGCTATGAGTTGATACCGACTTGACGGCACCTAACAACAACAACAACAACAATAATGTGCTTGCAAGGTGATTCAGTTTGCCATAATGTACCACATATATACCCCACAGTGAGCAATATTCTACTCATCAAACAACTTGAAAGCAAGCAAACAACTTCCTAGTTATTCCAAATATTCTAATCCTTCCACCTATTGACATCTCATGAAATACATTTCTCTTTATAACTGTATCAAATGAAGGTTCTAATTACGATAGGAAAAGAAGAAACTTCCTTTTAATGTTGTTACGTGCCATCAAGTCGGGTCTAACTCATAGCAACCCTACGTACTGCAGACGAAACACTTCTTGATTCTGTGCCATGCCCAGCACTATGTCAGTGCTTCTCTGCTATTTGTAGATTTTTTTTTATTGGCTGATTAGTTTTTTGGGAGTGGGCTGCCATGTCCTTCTTCCAAGCCTACAGCACCTGGTGTTCCCAGGCAATGTCCTATCCAAGTACTTCAGAGATCTGATGGGATCAGATGCCAGGGTGGTACCACTGCAGGCTTGCTTTTAATAAGGATCCAGTATTGACCTTGTTTTCCTGGTTCAACTTCTCACCCACTTTAGCCCACATCCCAGAAGAAGGGTTTTTTAATTTTTTTAAGATAATGCATGCAGAATCAGTTCATTCAACAAATATTTATTGAGTGCTTCAGATGAGCCAACCACTGTGCCAAAAATAATAAAATATGTATAAGATCCAGACCTTGTCCTGAATGATTACACAATGTATATAAATCCAAGCCTGCAGCTATATCACTGTGGCATCCCATCCCATCAGATCTTGGAAGCTAAGCAAGGTCAGGCCTGGTTAGTCCTTGAATGGGAGACCGCCTGGGAACACCAGATACTGTAGACTTGGGAGAAGGACTGGCAACCCACTCCCAAAAAACAATCAGCCATTGAAAATCCTATGAATAGCCGAGAAGCACTAACAATTGTGTTTTACCTGTTGTAAGTAGGGTCACTATGAGTCGGACACCAACTCAACAGCACCTAACAACAACAACAACGACATATAAAGCCAAGCCCCAAATGGGACACAAAGTAGGTGTCCAGCAAACTTTTTTTCATCATAGAACATGGGTCAACCTTATAGCTATTTGCCATCCAAAACTTCCTAAGAGATTGGTTCTATGTGTATTCATTCATCTAAGACTTTCCCAATTGACAGCTGGAGAAATTAAATTCGGGAATGTTTAAATGTCTTATCCTCAAGCAATTCATGAATCCAAATCAGGATTAGAACCATGACTTCTTCTACTTCCCAGCAGGCAATGATTCCTGTAGGTTTTGTAGAAATCTCATCCCACTTACACCCACCCTTCTCTGTTGGTATTCATTTTTTTAGGCACCATTGATGTCATCAGAAAGATTTCTATTCTAATTTTCTTTCAATATTTGCCTATATTTAGAACATGAGGTGTCCCTTCCAGCCCTCTATTCTATCCAGGAGAGGGGGTGAGTCACCCCATTGAAGCTTGCCACAAATCTGGCTCTCTAATCAGCCACTCCAGGGCTGCAAAGGCAAGAGCTAGCAGATGGCTGTGGTTCCTATTCACCAATTTTCCCCTTACTCCAAGCTGCCACTTTTAGTTCTAGTTGTTCTGAAGTCCACTAGGAAGATTTTAAAACTTTTGTCACTTATTCAAATGTTTGTGGTTTGTTCTTATCTATTTGGTTATCCAATTTGAATTTGGTTTATAGCTGACATGTCCAACCTGTGGCCTGAATACATGACAGATTGTAATGTAGTCCCACAAAATCTTCTAATATCATGTGTTTTTCAGTGTTTATTTTCTTCCTGACCCCTCCCTTATTATATCTATTCACTAACTATATTATATAATCTATGTACAGCCAAAGACAATTCCTCTTCACTCAGTGTGGCCCAGGGAAGCCAAATGGTTAGACATTGCTGGTAGGAAACAACAAGTTTTAATGATTAAAAATGGGACTCAATTTTTTTAAAAAAAATTCAAATACCATTCTGCATGCTTTGTCTTAAAGCATTACATTTCTCTCTCTTAATTTCCTCTCATTCTTCAGTGGATAATTCTAACACCGAAATTGGCAGCAATTGTATTGTATCTTCACATCTTTGAAAACAGAGATGTGGTGGAGAAAGCTGTCCTGCTTTTATGATTCTTTACAATTTGAATAGTGATGTGATAATGCTTGTGCACATTGGAAAGGGAATATTTTAATTATTCCTTAATATTAGGAATATGAGGTAATTGCTTAATATTAGCTAAGAATACAAAGCAGCTGAATACAAGTGGCATTTGTACATTTTTGAAATCTAACTATTGTCTTGTAAGAGTTTTTAATCATGAGAAAAATACCAAATGTTCCCCTGTAACTAGAAAGGACATTCCCAATAATATATCATTGAACCCATCAGAAATAATGCAGATCACAAAAGCTACAGTTTTATTTGTATAGGCTCCGAACTTAAATTGGCTTTAAAATGGGGTGAGACACTGTATTTCTTCTGTTGTTGTTATTAGGTGCCATGGAGTTGGGTCCGACTCATAGTGACCCTCACAGGGTTTTTCACTGGCTGATTGTGTCACACTGATGAGTATACTGTAGTTTGATATCTAGTCAAAAGAAAAACGTGTGTATGCAATACTTATTTCTAATATGGATATGTTCAGCATTCTAGGTAAAATAGAAGTACGAAATTAGATAAAAGATATCTTTTCAGGCAGGCAGTCAATAATAACCAAATACCTTCTGTGTGTAATACACTGAAGAAGCACCCAAAATTAAGTATACACACACATGCGTGCGTGTGCATGCACGCATGCACACACACACACACACACACACACACACACACACACAGAGTCCTCACTGTTCAAGGAATTTGCCATTGATTGACAATTGCATTATTCCCTGAAAGGACCAACAGAAGGAAAAAACTATAAAATTTTGCTGTTCCAAACTTTTTAAATTTAACTACTTTCCTAGTGAAATAGATGTAATTATCATCACTAACTGATTACAAATCAAAAGCAAGAAAAGATTCATAGTCAGTAATGTCAAAAACTAGTCTCCAGTACATTGGGGTGTTCCTACTAGACGTTCAGTCCCTGTTAGAATAAGCATAACAATACTTGCAGCTAAATGGTCCATCAGAGGTCAATTTATAATATGGCCAGTGGTGTTAATGTAATGTAAAAATGCAGGTTAATTTTATTACTAGTCAAGGACCTTAACTGCCATCCAATCTTTAGTTTATGTGATCTTGGGTCTTGAATAAGAGAACATAGCTGCTAAAAACCATAAGCATGACTCTGACATATTTCTTGCCTGTAGTCAAAAACCTCACTCTGGAATCATCTTCAGCAAATGGTGTCAACTGTTTAGGACAAGAGCTTCTTTTGCCAGCTACCCTTTGCCTCCTACAGCAAAAGGCTAGCCTGGCAATAAACACCCATGTGATTTTAAGTACAGAATTATCTGTGCTAGTTAGATTCTCCAATGTAGAAGAAAATTCATTTCCAGCCTATGCTCTTAAATATCAGCACTATATTTTTGTACAGTTATGCTTTGTTTTTACTGATTTCAGCAACTCAGGATAGGATTCTCTCAACACAAACTCTTGCTAGGAGGACCTTGCTAGGAGGACTGTAAAGAACAAGATGAATAGGGCTTCCTGTTACTATGGCTAAAGCATTCTAAAATCTGAAATATGCAAGTCTTTGCCTTGTGACAGCATTTATTATTCAAGATTTTAGAATTATACTCTTCTTAGCATGATGCTTCAAACATATCATTGTAAATTTATTGCTTTTCATATAATTTATTTAAAGTGTACTCTAATTAACATAAAAATTGTCATTAAATGCTAATATTATGTTTAAGGATATTTTCTTGCTGAAAAAAAGGTATACATTTGTGAGTTAGCCTACATGGCTTCTGACCTTCTATGGCAGTGGCTACCAACCTAAGCTGCACATCAAACAGCAAAAGAATGTTTTTATAATATAGATGGTCAGGCCAACTCCAGGTTTTCAGGAATGAAGGCCAGAAATCAGTAATTTTTCAAGACTGCTACTGAGGATCTTAAATCACAGCCAGCTGGAGTTAAAACAAAGATTCTATAGATAGTTGTACACTATTTTTGAGATGCTGAATCAATGACAAGAGTATGTCATTTTATTCCCATACAGCAATTACCTCTAAGTAATACATCATGACATTACTTACTTCTAGTTCCTAAATACATCACATCATCCCTCATCGTGGGCATCTCTTTTCCCTCACTGCACTGTCTCTTTGTATATTGTGTTCTTCTCATTTTGCTGTGAGCCAAGTGAACAGAAAATTAAGTCTGATTCCATGTTCAGTACAATGCCTAGAACATTGGCACAGAATACGTGTTAAAAATAACAGCAGGAACTGCATGTTGCTTTCACACACCAAAAGTTCTTTCAACACAGGTAAAGCAGGTTTAAAATATATAGTCACAAATCATATGTGCAGTAGCATAAGTTTTTATTACTTTCTACAGCTAAAATTGCCTACAGCCTTACCACTGTGGCATCCAATCCCATAAGATCTTGGAAGCTAACCAGGGTCAGGCCTGGTTAGTCCTTGGCTGGGAGACCGCCTAGGAACACCAGGTGCTATAGGCTTGGGAGAAGGATCTGGCAACCCACTCCCAAAGAACAATCAGCCATTGAAAACTCTATGAAGAGCAAAGAAGCACAAAACTGTTTTGCCTTTTGTACATAGGGTCACTATGAGTCGGACACCGACTCAACAGCACCTGACAACAACAATAGCTAAAATTAAATGTGGCTCTTCAGACCCTAATTTCCGTGAAGTCAGAGGGCTCAGAATACTACCATGGCAGAGGTAAGAGGTCTTCTGTGCAGGATTCTGTCTTTTGGGTAAGTGTCTGATCAAACTGAATACCCTTCCACTCTGCAGGGAGCCTTCCTCTGCCTCCCAGATGTGATCCCTCCTCACAGCCTGTCTTCCTTAGCCTCTGGTCATTGGCATCTTCCAAGAGACAAGCAGACTGGCCTGTAGCTCCTCTGTGCTGCCAGTTGCTGATGACATCTGTGATCTCCACCACCACCTTTGGTTTCAATGTATATCCACCCGTGTCCTCCCTGCCCAGCTTTTCTTGTTCTGGTTTTTTCTGCACTTTTGCACCTGCTCAAGATTCATCATCTCTTTTTTCCTCCCCCAGTCAAGGAGTGAGGGTCTCTCTTAGTTCACTTATCCTCCAAGAAAGCCCCTGGCCTCACCAGCAGTGAGCCTAAATATGAGGCTTCTCCTCTTTACTTTCTATCTTTCCAGATTTCAAGCAAGAAATCCTACCCAGACCTGTTTTATCTGAGCATTTCTATTTGCCATACGAGCTTTTGACCATAGGAGGTAGGGTGGGACATGAATCTTTTAGCAGCGTTGATTACTATTTATACATACTTTTCTAAACTGGAGAGTCAAAAAATAATTTCATGTTCAAGGCCACCATTTTCAGATGAAATAGGATATGATGGGGCAGGATAGTATGGCATAGCATGCGATCAGGTATCATAAAATCAAACAGGATAAAAAAATTACTATATTTTAAAAAATACTGCAATGGAAGTAAACTATATTTTAGGGTACTTTTAGTCAAAAATCAATCATAATTTGTTAGGTGACAGATGTGTTAATTAACTTTATGAACCTTTCTGTGATGTATACAAAGATCAAAACATCGCATTCTACCCCATAACTATACACGATAATTATTTGTTGGTTAAAAAATATAATTAATTTTTAAAAAGTGGATCAGAAACCCCAGTCTCTTGTCCCTGTACACTCTTCTGATCTCACAGCAGGAGTTTTATCTCTGACTTTCCCAAACAGAAAGTCATCTTGTGGAACCCTCCATTAAGCTCTCTATTCTCTGATTAATTTTATATATTGCACTCTGAGTCCCACAGGCTTTTGCTGGCAGTGTTTCTTTTTATCCCAGCTCTCTTTATCCTTCTGTATCCTCCCCACCTCAGGTAAAGGAGATTCACCATCCAGCCTAGTTCAGATGGTAAAGGATTCAGCGAATCCAGAGAAATAAAAAACAACAGAAAGAAATTCAGGATATACTGTCCCCGAAGAATGTGGAGCTTTTCTAATACATTAGGTATTTTTAGATGTTTAGACACATAGTGACAATTCTCTTAAACTGATTTATCTATACTAGTAGTCAGTTATTCATAAAACTTAAATAAACAGCCCTTTAAAAATGCTTTCTTCAGATATTTAGTTTTAACTTAAAATATACAAATGATATTCATTCACTAACATTCTCATCAAGTAACAAAGCTTTTCAAAAAAATCTATTGATTGGAGCTCCTACTTGACTTTCTTATGTAACCTACATTCATAGTGTAGTATCTATAAATTGTAGTTTGAATTTCTTTAGATTTGGACATACAATCTGACTACAGTCTTCTTCTCAATGTTCATTTTTTCCATTATTTATGAAAATTTTATTTATGTGTCATACCCACAACTACATCAGTTGTGATTGTTAATAGTTCAGGTCTGGCCAATCTTTACAAAACTTTCAATATAATTCTTAGAGAAATGACTCTTCAGCATTCAGAGTTGAAATTGTTTTTGAAATATTTAATTAAACCACAAAGTTATAATTCCAGGTTAGACAAATATAAATGAATTTCAGGAAAACTCTAGGAAAGCTCGGGAGTTGCCCAATAGTTTAGCACTTCTGTGCTTTGGGCAGCCTAGCTGTGTCTTCAGAGAGAATGAAGGGTGCCAGGCAAAGCTGCTGAGAGGCTTGAGTGACTGCTAGTAAAGGGTGTGAACAGTACTGACAGCAAAAAAAGAGCCAACTTAAGATAAAGCAAAATGTAAGCTATAATAAGTTCTGACAAATGTCCTCTATATAGAGAGGCAGTAGCAATTTTTTGATGAGGGAAGAGGAAGCAGAAGTGGAGACATTCTGGATTCTAGACCATGGTTAATTAACTTTGTTAGATGGCATCCAGTAAAATCTGATTCATGCAGATCTTATCTACAACAGAACAAAACAATATCCATCACATGATCTTTTTATGTTTGAGCCCAGTGTTGCAGCCACTATGTTTCTTCTCATTCTGAGTCTTACCACATCAAGCAGGTCCCAAGGGCTTTACTCCATTCCCATTATTAAGATTGACTCTACTTTGAGGAGGCAGCTCTTCCCCAGTTGTGTCTTGAATGCCTTCCAGCTTGGAGGACTCATTTTCCGGCACTATATTTGACAGTTCTTCTCTGGTATTCAGAGAGTTTTCAATGATTAATTGTTTCAAGAGTGGATTGTCAGGTACTTCTTCATAGTCTGTCTTAGTCTGGAAGCTCAGCTGAAACCTGTCCACCAGGTGAGGCCCTGCTGGCATCTGAGGTACCGGTGGCATAGCTTTCAGCATCACAGCAACACATAAGCCCCCACAGCACTGACAAGCTGACACACACATGGGGAGTAACCTTGGGTAAATCCATTCAGATTCCCAAATGGAGGTCAGATTTGTTTTGTTTTTTTTTTTGTTTATAAAGATGGACTAAGTCTCTGTCAGCTTCAAAGCCTCTCACCCATGCTAACCCAAGGTTCTTACAGGAAATTTATGACTCAGGTGAAAAGAGAGTGATTCATATTCCATTTCCTTGTCTGTAAAATGGGGGACTTGGCGTCAAACAGTGATTCCTCAAGCCTGCTCACAGAATGGTCATTCTGAGACATGGCGACAGATCCACTTCAAAAAAAGGTTTGATGATCTGGAAAACTTCACAGCTTTTAGTAGACCACATGGTCTCAGGCATCTCTAAAAGAGGGATGTAATCACTGGCTTCCCCCAAACATACTGCACCAAGTCTTTTTTTTCACAAGATGTCTCTTGGAACCTAAGAGCCACAGGATACTATGGGGGAATTTTCGGCCCAGTATTTTTCCATTCCTCTCTTGCTGCAAATGTACCATTTAGCTGAGCCCCTGTTGATGCCTTTTTCAGATTTGCAACCAGCAAAGCACTAACAAAGCAAGCTGTTAGAAATTGCTAGAAAGGAAATGGGGATAATTTTTAAAATTTGAAACTTTGAACTATGGGAAGAAGGATAGAGAGCCCCCAGCACCTTCTTTCAATGTTTCAGTTGGTATCAAATAACGAACATGCCTAAACTTGGCAATTATAAAGTTTTTTTTTTTTCAGTATTGGGGTAACTGAGCCCAGGCCTTTGCACATACTTTTGCAAATGCCCCACCACTGGGCTGCACCCCTAGCCCATTTTTTTTTATTTTGAATCAGGGTCTCACTAAATTGTGCACGCTGCCTCTAGCCTCAAATTCATGATCCACCTGCCTTTGCCTCCCAAGTACTGGGATTACAGCCATGTGCCACTGCACCCAGCTCATAAAGATATTTTTGTACAGTAGTGGTATTAATAAAGATGATTTCCAAATTGCCTTTGTAATTTCTTTGTTCCTTTCCATTATGCAAGTACATTTCTACTGTCCTGATTTAATTTTGTAAAATCAGTGGAAGAACTAGAGAAAAGGAAATAGTTATCAAAGTAGCAATAATAAATAGATATTCAAATAATAATAGTAATGAATTATAGACTTTCTAATAAGAAACTGTACAAATCTATGCATATTCAGTCATTCAGAAAAATGTATCTACACTAAATGAGTAGGTACATGTTTTTATTCCTTTTATATTTTATGTGCAAGATGTTAGTGAGCAAGAATCAAAACTTTTGAAGGAGTGAAAAATATCTTGTGCATTTTCATCTAAGAATTGTATAAATTATATTATAAATATATTTGTAAAAAATATATTTAGTCTTGAAAACTTTGTTGTAATTATGAGATTTGTCTGTTCTTCAAATACTGATTCCTTAAATGGCTAAAATGTAGAAGGTCAAAAACATTTTCCTCTAATGTGAATAGATTCTTTAATTATCACTGAATGGCAACTCCAAGAACAATTGTGATTGATGCCTTTGTAGTCCAGCTCTGTAGACTGAGATTCCAAGATGAGACTGGGTGAAGTCCAAGGGCTCATTTTGCAAAGCAGCATCCTTAGAAGCCCAGATTTGTTGTTGTTAGGTGCCGTCGAGTCATTACCCGACTCATAGTGACCCTACGTACAATAGGTGAAACACTATTGTCAGTGCTTCTCTACTGTTCATAGGGCTTTCAATGGTGGATTGACTTTTGGGAGTGGGTGACCAGGTGCTTCTCCCAAGCCTACAGCACCTGGTGTTCCCAGGCGATCTCCCATCTAAGTACTAACCAGGCCCAACCCCACTTAGTTTCTGAGATCTGATGGGATCAGATGCCTCAGGGCTACAGTTGCAGGCCAGAAGCCCAGAATAGTCCTGACTTAGCCTGAGGCTTGAGGATCCCAATCGAATAAATAAATTCTGGTCCTCTAAATATCTAGGTCATCCTAGAGGCCAGACTCGCAGCAGAGGTGGTGGATTTCCCCAGCCATAATGTTGTGTACTTCATTGCCACTGTTCACCACTGAGCAACCGAGCCTGTCTTAGATCATCTAGAGCATGGCTTCACCCATAGTGAACTACGGAGGAATGCTTACACCCTGTGTGGACTTAGTCTGGTGTGTCTCTTAAAAAAGCACATTGACCTAACATGTTACCCTTCATAGTCTTGGGTTCCTTAAGGGATTTGCTCCCACTTAATGTAACTGCTGCCCTGAGATATAAAAGCAGCCAAAGGATATTCCACCAGACTGTAGCCAGGAAGGAAACTTTTCCTCCAGCCCAGAGGTTTAGGCTTGCTGGATAGTATTTGCTATAAAAATGACCCATTGCTCTGGGAGATCATGCAAACGAAGACTCACTAGGGCAACATTCAGTCCCAGCATCACCCCTTTTGATTTCAATTTGGTTTTTGTTTATTTGCTGAATTGTTCTAAAAATGCTAATGTTACTGTTACTGATTTTGCTGTTTCAGTATTACTATTTTTCTATTGCCTGCAGCCATAGCCCGTGGCATCCGATCCCGTCAGATCCCGGAAGCTAAGCAGGGTAGGGTCAGGCCTGGTTAGTACTTGGATGGGAAACCACCTGGGAATGCCAGATGCTGTAGGCTTGGGAGACGGACCCGGCAACCCACTCCCAAAAATCAATCCGCCATTGAAAATGCTATGAACAGCAGAGAAGCACTGACAATAGTGTTTCACCTGTTGTATGTAGGGTCGCTATGAGTCAGAAATACTGACTCAAGGGCACCTAACAACAAGAACAATTCTTCTGTTGAGACATCCCTTATGAAACAGAACAACAAACTAAAGGTTAGAGGCAGCTATCATAAAAGGGCCTTCTTTGAAATGTTTTTTCATGATAATATCCCTTTATCCTGAAAGGCAATTGTCAGCCTAAGGCACCCACAGACACTTCAGCTTTCTCCATGTTGGTCATAAAACATCCAACTAATACTAGACCCAAAGGGTAGACAACGTACTGCAAATATGACTCTTACTGTTTGTTGTTAGGTCTGAGGCTAAGAGAACTTTGTAGAGAGTGATTCATCTGAGGTTTGACACTTGCTGCAGAGAACTGTTTTTCCTGTGCCTGTGTGCAGCATGAATACTGTGCTAGTCATTACAAATCCAAGTGTGTCCATAGCATTATATTTGTAGCATTATCTCAATTTTCTTGCCTCTAAAATAGAAGGACTTGAACTAGATCATAAATAATGTTTTTTAAAAAAACATAATTTTTAAACAGTATTATTTATGTTTCTAAATTGAGAGTACCTAACAACATATTTCTAATAAAGAAAGAGGTTCCCATGGTCATAGTGGGGCAGTTACCCTGTTTGTGTTCCCAGTGAGCACTCCTTCTTGCTCCTTCATCTAAGGTGTATTCGTGATCAGGACACTTATATTCTGTACTGGCTCCACTCCTTATATCCCTAGCTATTTCCATTCATTTATCTGTCTCTAAGGTGCTTTGTTGTTGTTAGGCGCCATCAAATCAAATCTGACTCATGGAGACCCTCATAGGGTTTCAATGATTGTTTCTGGATTGCTTCAGGAGTGGATTGCCACGTCCTTCTCCTGTTTTTATGGTGCTGGGGAATAAGGTGCTGAGTCAACAAAAATAGACTGGGAGATGTATAAGAATTAGGTCTCACTTTCCCAGAGCCTACAATCTAGAAGAGAAATTAGGGCACCTAGGGCAACTCTAAACAGATGTCTTAAATGTAACATACAGTGAATATTTCCCCCCAGACAGAGTGCTGCCAATGCTCAAGAGTAGAAATCACCCTCCAATGGAATGAACAAACAAGGCTTCATGGAGATGAGAGGACACAAGCGGGCCTTGAAAGATGAGTAGCAAGCCAGGCACAGTGGTGCACACCTGTAATCCCAGTGACTCAGGAGGCAGAGGCAGGAGGATCGCAAGTTCAAGACCAGAGGCAGTCTGCATAAGTTAGGGAGATCCTGTCTCAAAAACTAAAAAAAAAAAAAAAAAAAAAAAAAAGGACTGTGGGTGCAGCTCAGTGGTACAGCACTTGCAAAGTATGCAAGCGTGAGGCCCTGGATTCAACCTCCAGTACCACAAAAAGAGAGAGAGAGAGAGGGGTGAGTAGCATTTAGAGGACTTTCCACTTAGGGAAAAGCTCAGGGCCAGGAAGACACCTGGCACAGTGTAAGAATCACACATGTCCCTGTGGCTTACAGAAGGACCAGGGGTGAAACATTTGGCAAGATGGACTTGAGCTAGCTTTTGGAGGACCTGGAATGTCTGAAGTCAACACTTACAAGTGAGAGGGAACCGTAGCCTGGGCATAAGAGGATGAGTCTAGAGCATGAGCCGCGGAGCGGGTAGAAGCAGGAATCTGGCAATTGCAGTAATGATGAAAGTGCCTTGAGCTTGTGGCAGTGCCAGATCAACTATGGAAGTTACAGAAATGGAAAGAAAATAGGCGATGCAAGAGAAATTCATTTATCCATGACACAAACATTTATTGAGCAAACATCGGTCCTGTGTATATCACCATCATGATTTTATCCTCTTCCACTGTTGGAAGTTTTATCTTTTCGATATTTTCTTAATTATTTTTTCATAAATCAGCTCACTTTAATTCAAATAATAATTCAAATATTTGTTTAAAAAGAAAATTAATAGCACTTCCATTTGCCTTGCCATTTGAGATCCAAGTTAACCATAAAGAAAAGAACAAGGAAAACAAGTTATTTACATCTAGGTAGGTATTATGCCTACTGAAAAAGGGAGAAAAACAAATGTTCAAGGAGTATTCAGAACAGACCATCCATGAACAGAAGATCTTCTCCTTTGATGAAAATGGAAGGATTGACAAAGATGTGAAATGGAAACAGCTTTCTTACTGTGCATTTGAGTCCTGACACTTGGGCCCTTTGTTCTAAGCCAGTTCCTGGGCTCAGGGCTGGGAAAGAAAAAGTGAACTTTATTCTGTTTTCCAAAAGCTTGTTTAAGCAAATGAACCAATATTACATAGCACAAGGAGAAAAATGTCAGTATACTATGGACACCTGAGGATTTTAGTGGCCAGTTGAGAAGTAGAGGTGTCTTTGTTAGATTTCTCCTTCAGTCCATTATTTTAATTTAAATCTTAATCCTAGGATTTAATTCCCACTCTACATGCGTGGGCTGCTTCATTCTTTTTGCTGAGAACAAGCCTAATAATCCATCTTTATTTTCTGAGAAAACCAAACGAAAGGGAGTATCTCTAGGCTGAACAGAAGGGCTAACGACAATGAGCATAACCGTATAGACAACAGGACCACACACCAAACAAGGGATGTCCAAAGGCAAGATTCTGTTTCCACAGACTCCCACGCTCCAGAAAATAGCCTTCTGAGGCCAAATTCCTTTTTCTTCTAATCAGCCCAGGCTAATCTCACACAGTCATGTGCGAGGGCTCCTGCGTTCCAAAGGTAGAATGTTCCTCTCTTAGGAGTCTTGAAGTGTCCATCAAGTTTGTTTATGGGATATGTAATTGAGCTAACAAGTATACAGAAATTTTTGCCCATCCTTTTGTGTTATTCGGTCAACATTTATTGTGCCTGGCATTGGGTTAGCTACTGAGCAAATAACCTAAGGAGTTCTCATTTGCAAGGAAGGCAGAATAATGTGCAAATCACTACTATCGGTAAGGCAAAGGCTTAAAAAGAGCTCAAATGATATTTCCGAGGGCTTGGTGCCCAAAAGTACAGGAATCTGAGGTACACAGAGGAGAGAGAGCGTTCCTGAAAAGGGCTATGCGAGATGTGATAAAGAATAACAATGTCAGACAGAATGTAAGTTAGCTCAAGCTTCCAGCAACGCATGGGAGAGACGCACTGCATTGCTGATAAAAGATGCCCTCTGCGTCCCCTGCTCCAGTTCTCTGATGAGCTCTGGCGTGCGGTTCCAGATGTCCTCAGGGCACGGCTCTGTGACTCATGGGTCCAGTCTCACACTGTGGCAGTTTGCCACTGGATTCCATCCTTTCTGCAGAGTTCATTTTCATGCATAAAAACAAATTGTCTCCACAATTTGTTTTTTCAGGGTTGTTTTGTTTTGTTTTGTTTTGCTCTGCTTTGCTTTTGCTTTCTGCATACATATGATGACCCCGAGCAATTCTTAGGGACAAACCAAAGTAAATCTTGATTGTTGTTGTTAGGTGCCATCAAGGCAGTATCCCACTCATAGGGACCCTAGGTACAACACTATTTATTGTCAGTGCTTCTCTGCTATTCATAGGGTTTTCAATGGCGGATTGATTTTTGGGAGCCTACAGCACCTGGTGTTCCCAGGCGGTCTCGCATCCAAGTACTAACCAGGCGGGGCCCTGATTAGCTTTCGAGATCTGACAGGATCGGATGCCACAGTGCTGCAGGCAAATCTTGATAGAAAGCTTATTAAATAATTTTCCTCATTTGAATGACACAGAATGTTGACTATGTTAAAAACAGGTGATGTATCTGCTAGCTATATGCCAAGGATTGCAGCAAGAGAAGGCCTGTGATCTATACAAGCTTCAGAAGGCGTGTGGGGAATACATTTCTAGGCTCACATGAGCAGAAAGTCTCATATAGAGAGAAAATGCACTCTTCCCAGCTAAAGACGTTTGGCACTGGCATGAAGTTAGACTGAAGCTCGAGACAACGTTAAGGACATTTTCTGAAATCTGACCAAGCCTGGCACCTAGTGCAGAGAGAATAAGAAATAGGGCAGCCGCAGCCCAAATTTTGTATCTTATTTCCTAAACAGCCAAAAGGTTTCCTCAAGTCTAAAACGAACTGTTTTCCTCTAAGCAACACCTTCTAACGATCCTGTTGCCTTTTGAAGCCGCTTCTCACCGGTTTACACACTCAGTTCTCGTGTTCGCTATGGATGTTCACGCAGCCCCAATGGCGCATGCTCAGATCGTTTTCCCTGGAATTTCAGGCTCCTCATTTATTTGGCTGGGAGATGAAATGTATAATCCTACTTAGATGCCATTTCATCTTGGCACACATTTAGGTAGAGGAAGCAAGGCCCTTTGGTGACTAAAGGAAAAGCACAGATGCCGGCTGCTCCCAATGAATGACACCCAATCAAGTATTTACCGCAAGCTCGGAGCCCTTCCTTTTCCTTTCACTTGGCTTCCTGGTCTTTGCTTGTGACTATAAGGATGCCCACCCCGAACTATGCAGATTGCCCCCTGTGCCAGCCTAAGCAGGTGGTGAAGAGAAGTGGCCATGCAAAAATTGAAAGTCCTAGGTTAAACTCACAGATGTATAGACAGAGAAGCATTTTGTATGGAGAAGTGCACAAATTCTTCTAGATTCCTAGCATTTTTTAAACTATCCTATCTAAAAGTGGAGAGTGTATATTCAGCACAGGTAAATGTGTCTAGAATACATATCTTTATGGTTTCAATTATTGACTTATTGGATAGTAATAATAGAGTAATTATATTTCTATTTAATGTTGGAATGCATGAGTTCTTTCCAGTGTCTTCTTTTTATTGAGCTTATAAGGTGTACTGAAGTTAAAGCACGTTCCTTAACTGCACAGCAGTGATAGCAAAGCCACAGGGCTGCTGCACGGTAGGGCATCCGCTAGCCCATACCTCTGCTCCCTAGAGGGTGTGCCTTTGCAATCCACGCAGCCATATGCTCCTGCCTAGGTGACAGCTCATGACTCTGTTAAGTGGCAAAGGCAAAATTTATCACAGGCTGTGTAATGGTGCATAGTGCAAGCCCTGGGGTCTGACTTTCTGGATTAACTATCAGTAAATTATTTAACTTCTCTGTTTTTCATTTTCCTCCTCCAGGAAATAAAGGTAATAAGAGTGGCTCCTTTTACAGAGTTTTTGGAAAACATTCAGTGTCTTAAGGTCAGCAAGGAGTTTATGAAAGACTGCTTAAGAAAGGCATTTAATATGTCACCACCTACCAAATTATAAAATATAATCATCACCATGGACTGAGGTTTAGCTCAGTTGGTAGAGTGCCACTCTGTGCTCTCTGAGGCCCTGGGTTTGATCCCCAGCAACAGAAAAATGAGAGAAGGATATGACAGCCCACTTCCGAAATGATCCCAAAACAATCAGCCATTGAAAACCCTATGAGTGTCACTATGAGTTGGACATGACTCAGTGGCACCTAGTAATAAATAACACAAAAACAATCATCACCATGATGTACATAATATATTTGTTTACTCTCTGTCTCTTAACATAAGAATATAATTCCCATGACACCATGGACTTTTGTGTTGTGGTTACTAAGGGATCCCTGGCCCCTAGAATTTTCCCTGTCACATAGTAGAAATTCAATAAATATTTGTTGGAGGGAAAAGGGGGCAACCCTATATGAATGTTAGTGCTTTTATTAGCTTTTGTAGATAACTGAGAAGTTATTGACTTCATTGTTTCACTTTATATCAAGGCTAAAAATACCCTTCACACAGCATATACAGGTCTTAGTGGTGGACAGAAAGAGGTATAAATGGCTCTGAGAGGCATAGACTTAGCAGCATTCACAGGCTGACATCTTTGGCCTGTACAAAGCTTCTGAATAATAAGCAGGATTTCAGGGCCACCTGTCCTTACCTAATGATACACACTCCTAGGGAGCAGTTTGACAGTCTATTAAATGTTTAAGCAGGATGAGTCTTCTGGTGTCAAAAGAAGGCAAGATAATAACCTATTACATATTTTACGGATAACTAGAAAAAAGAACCCTGAAGGCTCCGAATGTGAAGCAATGATAAGGAGATGGAAACATTAATTGTGCTGATTGATCATTACATATCATACTGAATTATCATACTTACTCCATAACTATACACATTTAAAATAGTACTAATTGGCTGGAGTCTGCAGCTATACCTGTGACATCTGATCCCATCAGATCTCAGAAGCTAAGCAGGATTGGGCCTGAATGGGAGACTGTCTGGGAACACCAGGTGCTGTAGGCTTGAGAGAAGGTCCCAGCAGCCCAGTCCCAAAACAATCAGCCGTTGAAAACCCTAGAATAGCAGAGAAGCACTGACAATAGTACCAAGCATGGCACAGTGTTGGGGGTATTTCATCCTGTTGTTCATAGGGTTGCTATGAGTCAGACCCAACTGGACAGCACCTGACAACAACAACAAGAACAACAACAATAAGACCTGAGGGATTTGTCCTATGGCACAAGTCATTCTTTGCTAAAGTAGATGGCATCTTAACAGTAAAACACATGGCAAATGCAATGCCTATTTAGTGTAGCTTCCTAACCTAGGCTGATGGTTTATCATGTAAGAGCAGTTCTGTGAAAGGAATCTGGTGGAAGACCTAAACAATGAGGTCAAGTTTATACTCTCAAACATCTGGCCAATACCTATATAATATCCTCAAAGGCCTTATGAAAGACAGAAATGGCAACATTAAAAGAGCCAGAGGAGAGATGAAATGGTTAGATGTGAACAAAATGCAGAGCAGACCCTGCACACCATCCTAAGAACCTCATTTTTGAAGAATGTGCTGTTCTGAACTATAAACTGAAATGTCTTAGCACTCCTTGACTTTTCCATCTTCTAGATTTCTTCAGAGCTTTCTATGTGGTACATTACGCATGCAACATGTACCACCCAATCTAGCACTTGATTAGATTCTGATTTGTATTATTCTGTGTTCACATTTAGGTGATTTATTTTTTCAACTAGATTGTAAATCAGGTAAGGCTATCATTTCCATGTTTCCTTCAGGCCGGGAATATTTTAAGAGGACACTATATTTGTACATACTCATGAAGTAGAAAGTATTTTAGAGGCATGAAGTACACAAGCATTGGAGAGGATGGCATCTGGGACGGGGTACAAGGAGCTTAGTGTGGTTGCAGCATGAGGAGTAAGGGAAGAGGGGAAAGGAGACAATTTGACTGAAAAATATACTTCAGATCCTCAAATTCCCCACTTTGGGTCATATTGAAAGGTTTAGATTATATCATAAAGGCATAAGGGTCTGGGAAGAATTAAAAGCTAGTAATGACATGCTTAGATGACGAAGATCACCTTATAAATCATACTATTGGCATTGTGGAATACTGTGTGTGTGTGTGTGTGTGTGTGTGTGTGTGTGTGTTAGAGGTAATGAGAATAGTCATTATGCCACAGTAAAAAGCATGCTACATTCCAAGTTTACTAACTGTATGATCTTAGACAAGTTATTATGTTTTAAAAGTCTGCTTCCTTATCCAGAGAATACAATAGTCACCTCTTACCCATAGTTTCACTTTCCATGTTTTCAGTTACCCGTAGTCAACCATGGACCAAAAATATCAACTGGAAAACTCCAGAAATAAACAATTCATAAGTTTTAATTTATGCACTGCTCTGAATAGCATGATGAAATCTCTTGCCACCCCTGCTCCATCCTACCCAAAATGAGAATGCTCCTTTTGTCCAGTGTACCCAGGCTATATATGCTAACCATGTATTAGTCACATCTCAGTTATCAGATTCACTGTGAAGCTGTCACAGTGCTTTTGCTCCAGGAACTCCTATTTTATTAATTCTAATACTGGTCCTGATGTGATGTGATGCTGGCAATTCAGATATGTGGAAGCCATAAAGTACTTCTTTTATATGATAAGGTCAAAGTTCTTGATATAATAGGAAAAGAAAAAATCATTGCTAAGATTTACAGTAATTTGTTCTTATTAAATTTTTACTGTTCCTATTTTATAAATTAAACTTTATCATAGGTATGTATGTATAGGAGAAAACAGTATATCTAGGATTCAGTACTATCTAAGGTGTTGGACATCAACCAGAAGTCTTGGGACATATCTTCTATGAATGAAGAAGGACTACTATAATCTCTAGCATATAGGATTATTTGAGAATGAAATATGAGCTCATACATTAGAAGTGGTCAACATATCCCTGGTATGCAGGTGCTCAAAATGTTTATTGTGACGATAATTCCTATAGGCCCTGAGATCATTCCTTTCTATTCACTTGGCATTTATGAGTTACCATCATTCTTTTTCCAACCAAGTCCTCATACATCAGAAATAATGAGTGGACTCAGGGGCTTGGAATAGCTAGAACAGAAGTGGAAGAGCCATCATATTATTCCTAATCAGCTGTAGGAGTGAAGCTGAGGTTGGACACTGGGAACTTACCATGACAACAGGTCTATGCCCAGTGACATTGAGCAGACCCTGTGTCAAAAGACAAAAAGATGGTATGAATCTGTTCTGGATTTACATTTTCTGGAATGGATGAAGTATGAGGATCATAAAGCAAGCTGAAGGTGCTGACCAGAGAAAGTTTAACCTGTTGAATCTCCTAGGCTGGCAGAACTGGGAAAGAGGGAAGAGTAGAGGAGGCAACAAACAGAAGAAACTACCAAAAGAAATAACAGAAAGCAGGGAGAGTGGGAGCAAGGGAATGAATGAGAAAATGTGGAAGGTGAGAAGTTGAGGGCACAGTATCAAGAATCATCAGTTTCTTTTACAGTACCCAGTGCACAGCATGAAAATAATAGTTTTTTAATAAACAGCTGGTGAATTCAATCTGTGTATTGATTTGATTTGACTTGATACCAATACATTGAAAGAATGCATTGACCGATGCCTTGCCGGCCAACCCTGTCAAGCTTTAACCCAAAGATTTTAATTTAGAGACAAAATGCTTCTCTACCACCACAACCATGTTTTTAGAAAGTTTAATGAAAATGCATTTGCTTGTTTAAAATTTAAGATTAGGTGTAGAAATCTTCAGGAGAAGAAAGATTGGTACCAAAATGAAAAAAGTTAAAAAGGAGTTGAATTGCTTGAAATGTCATGATTAAAAATGAGGCACTTTAAAAATTATGTGAACATAGAAACAGAAGTAAGGAACAATGTTTGAGAAATTACGAAACTAATTCCCACTCACAGTAACCAATGCAGAGGCTGGGGAAGAGCAAAGTTAACTGAGGAAAAAGCATCCTCAGGGTGCTAAAATGGTTGCTTGCAGAGTCTGCCCCTCTCCTTGCTTCCTCCCTGGCCTGACTGCCTTTCTCGTGAAGGCAGGTGTGGACGAGAGTTTTGAATGAGGGAATGCAAAGTACTGACAAGCATGTGCATGGTTGGTCAGTGCCAATAAATAGCTAAGCAGGTATAAAGCCTTTTGAAGTCACCTTATCCAATTTCAATGGGGCTGCTTCAAAGACTGACTCACATTTGGTTCCATGTGAACATAGGGCACAGTGGCAGTGGTTCTAGTAAGCTGGTAGTCACACTAGCTGGAAAGACATTTCTTCTTTTACTTGGATGGGGAAGCTTTTGTGGGCCTACCATGGTTCTGCCACAGATTACTACAAGATCGCAGCCACTTGGGGCAGAGAGCCAGTCTGACTAGACCTACAAGATTGTTGAGCATCTTCTCTCTCATTCTTTCCCTGGGGCTATACTGGTTCTGGACCACCTTCTCTCCCTTTATACACAAGCCTTGTGTCAGGCCTGGGGCCTCTGCTGCCCTGCAGTTTCAATAACAGGCAACTCTGGCTTCCTATGGTGCTAATATTTGAACTTCCTCTACTTGACCTTGCATCAACTCACCAGGGTTCAGTGACTCTAGGGATATTCCCACTAAAGGTCTCAGAGCAAGCATCTGATTAGTTCAGTTAAGCCTCTGCATAGGTGCCCCTAAGACTGGTTTTCAAACCTTGTTCATTTGGCTCAGAGAATGTGGTGGTCACCTTCAACAGTCCTGCCAGGGTGTCAGCAGCAGATGCTAAGGGGGTAGGGGGGAATTTCCCCAAAGCTGGAGTCTGCTGAATGGCTACCACAAAAGGACCTCATTATACAGTTTTGGGGCCTCAGAAGTCAGTAAAGCAGATGTATATGGCAAACCTGATAAGAAAAACCACTACATTTAAAAGAAGGGATTTTATAAGAGAAAACCGGATTCAGGTAAATATATATGGAGAGAGAGAGAGAGAGGATAAAGGGAAGGTGGGAGGATGGGAGAGACTGTGAATTAATCTTTCTAGAATGTGCCAGAACACATTCACAAGACTCTTTAGCTAGTTATAAGTGATGTGTTGTTGTTAGATGCCATGGAGCTGGATCCAATTCATAGCGACCCTATGTAAAACAGACAAAATTCTGCCCAAAACTGTGCCATGCCCGGCACTATTGTCAGTGCTTCTCTGCTATTCATAGGGTTTTCAATAGTTGAGTATTTTGGGAGTGGGCTGTCGGGTCCTTCTCCCACACCTACAGCACCCAGTACTCCCAGGCGGTCTCACCATCCAAGGACTAACTAAGCCTGACCCTGCTTAGCTTCCAAGGGCTGATGAGATCATATGCCAGGGTGGTACAGCTGTAAAAACAACTCAGTTTTCATCAGAAGCTCTTTCCATCACTTCTTTCCAAGTTGTATTGTTATGTTGATTTGACTGTCATTGTTTTTTGTGTTTTCCATCTTCCATCATGGCTGTTTTCATGTCTCATCAAACAGCTTTATTCAATCACCACTCCTTTTTTCCCCTAGATTAATCAGAGGCTTGCAAGTTTTTCTCAGCTTTTTTTTTTTTTCAGTAGCCACTGGTGGGTTTTGCTCTTCTCTGTGAATATTTTGCACACACCAATTGTACCTCCGGAAGATAAAATGTCCTCCTGCCCACGGTGCTTAAAGGACTTTTTATTGGCCATGCTGGTCAAAGTGACCACTTTCTCCCAGCTGATGCCCCAGGAAATCCATGTGTAGGCTTAGCTGAGAAAATCAACCCTCTCTTAGAAACCCAATGAGAATAATTCCACAGGGAACAAATCTCCAAGGTCCTATGGAGTCACGACAGTCATCTTCTACCTACATCAGCCCAAAATAACATAATGATATTTTACAATTTGCCACCTGGATGGTCTCCATATAAAAATCTTCTTCTAAGTTCTATGATATTTTGTTCAAGTAGCAATAAGTATACACCAGTATTAATGATGACCTGCTAGCCATATCTCAAGGAACCATTCTCCATGGTTTTATTCTCAAAACCTGTTATGGAGTCACATTTTCAAAGCTTTGTATGGAGACAAAGTGATTATAATTGGGCTGCCCACTGAGACCAAATTGGAGACGGTTTGAGTTGTTGTTTGGTTTTGTTTTTTGTACAATACCATATCTTTCAAGAGGGAAATGCCTCTGAAGGCATTTATTTGTAGGAGCAGGCTGATTGAAGGAGGTGTTCACAAACAAAATCAAACTGCAGGTGATTAGGATAGCAATTAATGTTAATGAAAAGCCAAAATACAATCTGCATCTATAAAATGGCTTAACATTGTGCTTTGAATAACTGGTGTATTTCAGACGGTGCTTATGCAAGTATTTGTATGCTTTTAAGTATACAATTGTGTTAGTCAATTTTTTTGTGATTGTAATGAAATACCTTAGGCTGGGTACTTATGAAGAAAAGAAGTCTATTGAGCTCACAGTTTTGGAAGCTGAAAGTCCAGGGAGAATAATGCTAGTTCTAGCAAAGGCCCCCATGGCTGCAGCGCTTCCTAGCCTGGTAGCTGATGGCACCATAATAGCAGGTGCTGGGGTGAAAGGGAGCAATCACATGAAAAGACAGCAAGCTGGGGACTGGGGGAGGGGCCAGTCTTGCAACCTCCCACTAGACTCCACCTCTTAAAGGTCTCAGCACCTCTCAATCACCACACTAGGGACCAGATTCCCACAGATGAACCCTTGAAGGACACACTCAACCCATAGCAACAACACAGAAAAATCTCCAAGTAGGGAAGCCTGGAAAAGTGAAAGAAAATGGCATCCAGTTATCCTTTGCAGCTATAATTCAGATCAGAAAAATATCCAAAAAGTAGCCTTTAGGCAGTAGTAACTCACACTTTTATCTTTGTAAGTTTTGTACTTATATGTACCCTAAAATGTCATAGCTTCACTTTTTGGAAATATATTAATAAGAACTATTCCTTTAGGGAAAAAAAAGTTTTCTTAATGCCATCAGCCTGGTGAACATTCATATAGTTCATCATTTTCAATCCTTGAAGAATTGATTTTTACTATACATAGAGGGAGAAATTGCTAGTGAAAAATCTGCATCCTCATTGCAGAATATTTTATTCTCTCTAGAAAAAGTGCCACTTGTGTCCAGACTGCAGTAAGAATATCCCTGTGTGGGCTGAGAGGCCTGAAATAGGTGATGCTGGCCAGGGCACTGCCAACCCTCTTTGGGGTGCTTCTTCCCGCCTTTCAGTCTTCTCCCATGAACTTCCCTAGGAAGAAGTAATTACTGCTTCTTGATGTTCTTGTTCCTCCCTACCCTAAATCTATTCCCTAAAGACAGGGAGAAAAACCTTTAGTACACAGATGATTGTTCCACTGTCTGATTTAAATCCCTGTAATGAAGTATATATAACCACCTGCAAGACACAGATCTGCATCCTAGCATAGCTTCCAACAGGGCCCCATGATTGGTCCTGGCTACCCATTTCACTTAGGAATAAGTTCAGATGCAAGTTTCAGGAAGCAAAATTACAGAAGGCAAAATAAACATGGTGGAAACAAAACAGACATCTGTTTCCACTCAAATAAACAAGATGCAAAGGTACCTCTTCTGGGATAATACAGAATTCCACAGTGGCCAGCACCTGTACCTTGTATTTCTCCCATCCTCAGACTGCAATATACACCTCATGGTACAAGGTCACTGCTCATCCAGCCTTCAGATTTGCATTCCAGCCAGAAAAAGGGTAAAGGAGGGTATGCTCTTTGCTTTAAAGATCTTTTCCCAGAATTCCACAGGCCAATTTCCTATTATAGCCCATTAATCAGAATTAGTCACCTACGCACATCTAGGCAAACTGGGAAGTGTAGTCATTATTCACAGACTGTTTTGTACTTTTTGGTAAGAGACTCTTTTATTTTTCTTCAGTTTTGAATATGATAACCTGCCATGGGCAGGTTATAGGTAGTTGGAAGGAAGTCAGAAAGGTGGCTTGATCCTGAAAGGATTTATGGGGGTCTCCACTGTCTTCCCAAGCCAGAACACAATGCCCCCTGTTCTCCTGGGCAGGGGCCCTGTGTTGTTCTTTGCAAAGCAGGTTGTGATTACTTGCCTGTAAGTCTGCACTGAATAAGACAGGGGAGGGCCTTCCGTTGGCTCTCTGCATGAAAAAGAAAAATCAAGAGCAGCATCTCTAAATAAAGACATGCAAAGAAGTCAAAAGGAAATAAGGACTTGCCAGCTCTGCAAGGTATTTTCCCCTTGTCAGCATCTTGTAATATGTGGCTTGTCTGTTCATTTCCTTGGGTCTAATAGACGGCCTACCTGAAGAGTTCCCTTTACAGTGTTTAATCATTCTTTCAACATCATCTGTGCAATACTGCTTCTGCTCCAGCTGTGAGTAAATACAACGTAACTCTCACACTCATGGCCACCGATGGAGTCAACATACTCTCCAAGCCAAACATCAGAACATATATTCCAATGGTAAAATTGAACTCAGAGGACAACAAAGTGTAATTTTGAAGTCAGAATGAACAAGAAAATATTAGAGGTAATCATGGTAGTCATGGAAACCCTCATGAAGTCATGTTGACCACACTCCACATCCGTGTTCAGAGAGTAAGGCAAGAAAAAAGACAATTTCCCTTTCTATTTTCAGAAATTATTATAGCCCATTGAAATCTAATTCAAGGACTAGCAGCTTCCTTCTCTGAGAATGTGTAAAATAAAAAGGATCATTATTTAGCTTTTTTCGTGGCTTAGTGGTGTCTTTCAAGACACATCATGAGCCCTCCAACCAGCAGAGATTTGCTGTACGCATTTGGTCATCCTTGCAGCCCCAAGCCCTGAGCTGGGCCCATGAGAGATGCTCCGTTAATGTTTTGTATTGATACTGTAGGTAATACCACAGAGGGAGTCCATGGTGTTCATGAACACCACTTATAAACATTAATTAGAATAAAGAAAAACACAGAAGTGGCAGAAATGTGCTGTAAAAGGACTTTAAGAGTAAGGCAGGAGGAAAATGAAGAATGAGGAAAGAAAAACCAAGCCTTCTGTGGTAGATGTCGGCAGCAATACTCTAGACATTGTCAATAGCGTTAGGGTTTTAGAACATCTGTCCCTATTCACCAGGAAGTTGTCAAACCTGTTGCTGAATTTTATAATTGCAAATTGATCTATTTTCCTTTTAAAATAACAAGAAGGTGAAAGAAAATGTAAGATTTTCTACAGAAAGAGCCAGAGTGCTACATTGTTTATTTGACTTTAGCCAGAAAGATAGGATTTAACACTTAAAAATTTTATGATTGTTGATTGGCATTATTATGACCTTATTTACCCACATCAGAGAGGAACAAGATCAAAATCTCAATATCCCTTTACAAATACTAAGAAGAAAGCAAGTTAACTTATTTATCTTTGATGCAATTTGTTACCCTCCAAGAAAATGTAGGTGCTTGTCACCATACTGAAAATAGCCCACTTACATTTTAGTAAATATCACACTGTGTAGGTTTAATTTACAGAAATTATCTTTAGTTACATCATTTAACTTAATTCATCATTAGTATCCTTAAAAAGACTCTTCATTTGCTCTGCTTATCCTCGGGTAACACCATCTTACATAAAATGTTGCTCACATATTGAAGATAATTATCAAATACCTGATTAAAATAATCTCATACATTTGGGGTAAATATGTAAAATTCATGTTTTTGGCTCTTGCCAGTTTCACATTTTTCTTAGCACAAGATATCTAACCAAGACCCAGCTGCTTCAGAAGGAAAGTTTGATGCATCTCATGTTACTTTGTATGTTAAGATTTTATTCTGTGTAATCATAAGACCTATATGTCTCTAATCCTTCTGGATTTTTTTGAAGCCCATATTTGAAAGGCAAAAATGTCTTTAATGGGACCTGGTTTATAGAGATAAACTTTCTCATAAATTACTTTAGTATGCCATGGTTTGACCAAAGACATATATTCAGCCCTCTTAAATCCTTCCTTGCCACAGCCTACTCTTAGAATAATAACCTCATAGAACACAGTCCCAGGTCCCAGGTTTTCCTTTTTCACTAGTGTCCCTTCAATGGGAAGGGGTTTATTTATAGGCTCCTACCAATCCACAGGAAGCATGAGTTCTAATTTCTTTTTTGTTTCTTTAGTTAGTTCCTCTCTCCTCCAGGCCAACCATCATCTGTCTAGGTATATGGTAGTCATCATGCCAGAAAAACTCCCTGGACTTTAACATCTAGGCAGGTAGGAATCAGAAAGTGTGACATTGTTCAGGAGTTGTGGAGAATCAGAAGTCGTAGGTTAACAGGTGCAAAAGGAGCATCCACCTACCTGCCTCCTACCTTGGCCTGAAAAACTACTGGTCCCGAGGATGCCCGTGGAACAGTCCTTCCAGATTCTCTGGCATCTTTCCTTGTCTCCAGCTCTCCCCTGGGTGGCCACACAGACATGTTTGCTCTGAGCGGTTGCTATCTGAATCTTTGTATAGAGCACTTTGGAAAATTTTACAAAGTATTATGTTCCCATTGTCAGAGGAGGTGGCATTTTGCTAGACACTGGATAGGTGAAGCAAGTCCCTGCCCTCATAATTTAGCAGACAAACCAATTTCAAAAGACTCTAGTGATTAAAACCTCCCATCAGTTGTCCTGAACTGTTACTCCAAAAAGTGGGACACAGGAGGAAGAAAGGAGTTTCATAGAACATGGGTAGGGAGCAAATTTGATGTATCTCATGGAAAAAGCAAGACTTGACCTCTCAAAAGTCCATGTCTTTCTTCATGAGACGAGGTGTTGGTGCTTTGTTTTGTTTTGTATATTTATTAACCATTTATCTGTCCCTTTTTGAATATCTAAAATGACACTTGCAAATGGACTTTTCAGAACAACTCTTAATATGACAATTTTTGTATTGTTGTGGTTAGATGCTGTCAAGTCCAACTCATAGAGACCCTATGTACAACAGACGAAACACTTCCCGACACTGTGCCATGCCTGGCACTATGTCAGTGCTTCTCTGCTATTCATAGGGATTTTGATGGCTGATTGTTTTGGGAATGGGCTGCCAAATCCTTCTTCCAAGCCTGCAGGACCTGGTATTCCCAGGTGGTCCCCCATCCAAGGAGTAACTAGGCCCAAATCTACTTAGTTTCTGAGGTCAGACAGATCCGGATGCCAGGGTAGTATGGCTGTAGATTTTTGTATTGTAGGAAGCTTTTTTTTAAAAAAATCAGGCTGTTAGTAGGATCTTGGTCAGCTCCTAAAGAACACACTGTATTAGGGTCCAAAGGAAATATTGTGTCCTGCCAGAATTACAGCCTTTGATACCAAATCTTGGGGAAGACTTGAGCTCAGATATGAACTCACCATGAGTTCCTACTGTGTAGTTTGCAAAAGTGATATCTGCCTTAGGCTGAACTGAACATTAGGCCCACAGTCCTTCACTCACATCCTCAGGAACTTTGCAAGGGTCTTTCTTTTGCCATTTTACCATTATTGGTAAACATTTAACCTTAAACCAGTGTGTTAGTCAGCTTTCCATCTCTTTGACAAAATAACTGAGAAAATCAACTTAATAAAAGGAGATAATTATTTTGGCTGGTGGTTTCAGAGGTTATGTGGATAGATAAGACAATAGATCACTTAGCTCTATTGCACTGGGCCTGTAGTAGGGCAGTACATAGTGACAGATGCTGATGGTAAAGGAAATCTGTTCACCTTGTGACAACCAGAAAGTGAAAAGACCAAGAGAGAAGGGGATAGGTCCTAATGCCCCTTTCAAGGGCATAACCCCAATAACCTAATTTCCTCCCAATAGGACACATCTGTTAAAAGTTCCACCACCTCCCAATAGCACCATGGACTGGTAACCAAACCTTCAAAACATGGCCTGTGGGGGACATTTCAGATCCCAACCATAACAATCAGGAGGAGGAAAGAACATGATATGGAGATTGGCCAATTGTAGAGTATTTGTTCTTCATCTACTCTCAGTTCATTTAAAGAACACTTTTGACTCTCTAATGACAGAGTTCATGGGCCTATTTCTCTACAGCTCTGGTTTACTTGCCATACCTTACTTCTTTCAACTCATGATTAGCCTGAGGGAATTGCTTGTGTGCTATAATTGTTCCTACAGAATTCGAAACAGAAAACTTGTGACAGAAAATATGATTTAAGGTGCCACTGAGTTCTTTTGTTCCTATTTTTTCACTCCTATTTTTACATTGACGTATGGAAAGCTTACTATGTGTTTATCGTGCTAGCTTAGTGCTAGGAAGAGGGACATAAAAGTGATTAAAAGATAAGCCAGGCTGCAAAGAACTTTAGGTAGAAGAGAGAGACAGAAACAAACAATTATGTGGGATCTGAGGAGTGTGTATTAGATGTCGTGAAATCACAAGGGGGGAACTAATTGTCTCTGCCAAGATTGTCAGCCAAGGCTTTCCAGAGGCATTAAGCTTTTTGAATGTGCTCTGTTTGGGAGTAACATAGAGTTAATAAAACCAGAAAAGGAAGAGAAAGATACATTCAGTTATTGGAATGATGGCAAGGGACAGAGTTACTCTTTCAAATAACTTTCAAATAACAGTTTAAGCCAGGTATGGTAGCACAGACCTACAATCCCAGCACAAAGGATACTGAGGTAGGTGAGTGGTGAGTTTGAGCCAGCCTAGGGGCTGCATAGCAGACCCCCCTCAAAAAAAACCAAAAAAACAAAACAAAACAAAAAAACAGGTAGTGCCCCCTATAATCCCAGCGACTTGGGAGGCAGAGAAAAGAGGATCACAAGTTCAAGGTCAGAAGCAGCTTGCATAATTTAGCAACACCCTGTCTCAATATGAAAAATAAAAAATTGGCTAGAGGTACAACCCAGTGGTAGAGCACTTGCAAAGTATATAGAAGGGCCTGAGTTCAACCCCCAAGTGCCAAAAAAATAAAATAAAATAAAATTGAGCTATTTATATTTCCTTTCCCCGGGTTACTAGCTTTTACCACTCCCATTTCTGTTCTGGCTTTGGAGTGACATTCTCCACCCTACAGAGGTGAGAGAGCTTTGCCAACAATGGATTAGAAACAACATTAAGTTTTTCTGCCAGAAAACAATATGGTATGAGGTAGGACCTCAGGGGAGCTGTATGTGTGTACCAAGGGCAGTGCTGACAATTCCCCACCCTCCTCTTGTTCTTTCCTGTAGGTCTTTGCCCAAGACTGGTCTGGCACTTAACGACGGGATGCCCATGACCCTGGCCGCTGCCTCTGGTTAGCAATGAAAGGGCTATCAGGCAGCCGCAGCCATCACCACGGGATCACCTGCGAGGCCGCCTGTGAGTCGCTGTCGCACCAGGCGGACCGCAAGCCGTACCTGCTGAGCCCAGTGGAACATCATCCTGCTGACCATCCTTACTACACGCAGCGGAACTCCTTCCAGGCGGAGTGTGTGGGCCCCTTCAGTGACCCACTGGCCAGCAGCACCTTCCCACGCAGGCACTACACCTCGCAACAGGAGCTGAAGGAGGAGTGTGCCCTGGTGCCCCGCACGCTGGCCACCAAGGCGAACCGCATCCCCTCCAACCTGCTGGACCAGTTTGAGAGGCAGCTGCCCCTCAACCGGGATGGCTACCACACGCTGCAATACAAGCGCACCGCCGTGGAGCACCGCAGCGACAGCCCGGGCCGCATCCGGCACCTGGTCCACTCAGTCCAGAAGCTCTTCACCAAGTCACACTCCCTGGAGGGGCCATCTAAGGGCAGTGTCAACGGAGGCAAGGCCAGCCCCGATGAGACCCAGACCGTGAGGTATGGCAAGCGCAGCAAGAGCAAGGAGCGGCGGTCGGAGCCCAAAGCCAGATCCAACGCCTCCAACGCATCGCCCACCTCCCCCGGTTGGTGGAGCTCCGATGATAACCTCGACGGCGATATGTGCATTTACCACACTCCTTCAGGTGTGATGACCATGGGCAGATGTCCGGATCGCTCGACTTCCCAGTACTTCGTGGAGTCCTATAATACCATCAGCGAGCAGGCAGTGAAGCCATCCCGGAGTAACAATGATGTCAAGTGTTCCACCTGTGCCAATCTGCCAGTCAACCTGGATGCCCCGCTCCTGAAGAAGAGTGCCTGGTCCTCCACTCTCACAGTGAGCCGTGCCCGAGAGGTTTACCAGAAAGCCTCGGTGAACATGGACCAGGCCATGGTCAAGTCTGAATCGTGTCAGCAAGAACGCTCCTGCCAGTACCTTCAGGTACATTTATGTCAAGTGGTGAATGGTTAGAAATTGTTCCTGCTGTAATTGTGTGGTCTTTTCTCTTGGGTACTCTTGGCTCTAGAATTGTCTGCATGAATCTGAATAGGTTGTTTAACATTTCAGTGGCTAAGTGCTCCTGTCAGGAAAATGCAAGGAAGCAAATGCTACCAACTTCATCCAGTTATCTTAAGAGACTAGATAGCACTTTCAAAAGCACTCCTACACAAAGGCAGGAGTTATTCATGTCTTGTACTGCTTTGCCTGAGGGACTGTGGATGGAGAAGACAGGAAAGGGGAGTCTATACAGAATTTTAAAATAAACCCACCTTTTTTCCGAAAGGAAGCAACAACCATCTAAATTTTGGAAAGACTTGAATTAGATCTGTCCAGATTTTGTTGTTGTTTTGATTTTATTGTTGTTGTTGTTGTTGTTTTGTTTTGTTTTTTATAATATTCTTCCCAAGCTATTAGTTTTGGAAAGTTGGTCTATATCTTTCCCATTGCAACAGCCATCCATCACCACACTAACCACACCCTGTCAGCCCCACTACCAGGCCATACCAGAGCAGGATGCTGCCTCAGGGAGGTGGAGATGGAGCCAGTTTGGGGATCTGACAAACACAGCTGCAGAGGCTCAGCACAACAGAGAAGAGGTGGATAAGGGGGAAGCATCAGTGCAATGAAATACAATTAGCATCAGCATGAAAATCCCACACACGTACAGTCTGCCCTTCCCCTTCAAAGTCTCCTCATGTTTTTCCTGTCTTCCCCCAGTTCACTTAAACCAGATCCCACCTGGATAAAAATATGCAGGGGAGGAGGTCTCTTTCCTACCTCCTCCCTCTGATATTCTAATTTTCCCCAAGACACAACTTTCTACACAAATGATTCTTGTAATTTTCCTTCTCAGAGAATCTGATTTTTTCTCTGTTATTTACTGCTACCCCCATCTTTAAATATATATATATGGTATAATCATTTCCACTCCTATCTTAAGAAGTACAAGGAAAATTTCTTCTAATGAGAAGTTCATCTTTTTGCTCTCTTTGAACTTCTCCCAACAAATCTAGCTCCCTTAGCAGTGCCCCCCCAAGCCCTGAGAATGTTCCAGGTTGGTAGTCCTAAGCAAGGACAGTACCAGAGCCCATCCCTAAAGTTCTGAAGAAGCCACCAGCCTGTGGTTAGTTTTCACAAAGACACAATTATGTGGCCAGTATTTCTCACTGACGTTGTTGTTGTTGTTGTTGTTGTTGTTGTTGTTGTTAGGTGCTGTCGAGTCGGTATCCGACTCACAGTGATCCTCATAGGGTTTTCAATGGCTGTTTTGGGATTGCCTTGGGAGTGGATTACCAGGTCCTTCTCCCATTTTTGCGGTGCTGGGAATTGAACTCGGGACCTCAGAGACTGCAACGCAGTGCTCTACCAACTAAGCTAAATCCCAGCCCTCTCACTGATGTGGGATTCCCTAATTTACTATAAGGTTACTACATACTTTAATAAGTCATCAAGAACTACTAAATATTTTCAAGTTAAAGAGATCATCTAACCCACTTAGAGTAGGAAAATGTAGACTCAAAGAAAGGCAAAGGCTTAGTGGGTTACATTGCTAGTGTGTGGCAGAGGTAGGACTAGAGCCATATCTGCTGTTATGGCAGCAGATATTATTAGAAATGACTATATTAGAAATGAATGCAGATATTATAGAAATGACTGTTATGATGGCTGCAACTAAAGGATTTAGAAGTTATGTAAGCATATAAATCTCATCCACTACTGAAAGTAAAGTATTTTGGTAAGAATACTTGTCTTGAAGAAAGGATGAATAAGGAGAGAGAAGGCTCAGAATAAACACATTTTGTCAGTGAAGGTTTTACTACTACTGGTAAAAAAACAAAAGTTTTTTAAAAGCCTATACTTTAATAAGTACTGTGAGATTAGATGAAAGATGAGATGTATCAGATTAAATAAGGATGCTATATGTGGATCTAGCCCCAGCTTTTGCTAATAATAAAATCCATCATTATATTTGCATAATTGCCTATGTTCTTCCTACATGAAATATATTTTTCTTTCCTTTTTATGCCTATTATAGTAAATCTCAAGTATTCATGAAAATTGGAAAGAAAGAAATGAAATAAAGAAACTTATATTAATTGAAGACCCACTATGGGGAAGTAGAGGCAGGAGAATCACAATTTGAGGTCAAGTTGAGCTACATAGTGAGTCTCGGGTAGTAAGACTTTGCCTCAAAAAACTAAACCAAAAAGAAAAAAAAAGGAAGGAAGGAAGGAAGGAAGGAAGGAAGGAAAAGAAGGAGAAAGTAAAGGAAAGGAAACCTAGTATGTACTACATGCTGAAGCAAACATTTTCACATGTGTTATTCCATTCCATCTTCATGGTAATCCTGAGAGCTGGATGTGATAATATTCTGTTATTACCAGAAAAGAAACTGACTTTAAGAAATATCAAATGATTAAAGCCCCATGACCTTAAAGTGCTAGACTTGAGATTTAGGGTTAGATCTATTTGTACCAAGAAGAAAGGTGAGTAAGGAGAAAACAAAAATTTTTAAATAAACATATTATTATGAAAGTTCTTCAGTAACTTGAGAGTGAAGTCTTTTTAGTGTGAAATCTAGTATGGTATCATTATTGAATTTGAATTTCATATGATAAAGATTTGTAAATTCTATTTTCAAAATATTTACCTTCCTTAATCCAGCTTTTTAAGTAAATATTTAAGAGGTATAAGGAAAAAAAATCAAGCAAACACTAATTTATATATCACCTAACTAAAGAAATAAAATACCAACTACAATGGATCACACATGTACTTTCCCTCAGGCCTATTTTCTTACCCTTCCCCTCTAGAGCAATAGCTAACATGACTTTGATACCCAGAATGCCTTTGTTTTTAATCCTGAAATATTGACAGGTTAAAAAAATTTTTTTCCATCCTACATTGGGCAATAATTAACTCTGAACTATGTTAGTTTCACCTTTAAAATATAAACTGAACTGCAAGGTGCACCTTATTTAATAAATATTGAATTTTTCCAGTTCTTTTCTAAGCAAGGCTTTCAAGCTGAAAAAGTAATAATAATCCTGCATTTCAAAGTGGAGAAGTAGCATGTCAGAAAATAATGAAAATGGAAAACCATGCCCTCTTCTGCCCTGTGTGCTGAGGTTAGAGTCTCTGTAAAGAAAGGGGAGGAACTGTCATGTATTCACAGAGAGAACAGGAAATGCCTCCTGAGACCTGGATTCCAGCTTTTTTCTTGCTTCTAGGAAACAGAGAGACAATTTGCCAGCCTGTGGAAGCTCTTCTCAGGAAACAGGGTTAGCCAGCCCCAGTCAGCTACTATGGTGTAATTTCATTTATAAACTCATTCCTAGCAGCAAATTTGGAGAAACTAAGTTTTGCTTTATCAGTAGTATTGTCTTAATTGCCAACTAATATTGTAGCTAGACTTCACAAATGCACTGAACATCAACATCACAATGTTTGGTTAAGTGGGCAAAGCACTGTTCTGTAAGTTCCACTAGGATTGTTCTAAACCTAATTTGCTACTGCTAACCAGTGACATGGCCTCAAGCCATCCCTTTGGCTCTCTGGGCCCCCTTTATCTCCTAGGAAATGAGGCACATAGTCTAGAAGGTTGTAATATCTGTCCACATACTAATTTGAGCAATTTTCAAGAGTTGCAAGGCCTGGGACTCCTACTTCATAAATGTCTACTAGAGATAGATGCTTTTCAAATATTATCTAATTTGCTGTTTAAACTCTAGAGGTATTTCATGTTGGAAAAAATTGAGACCTAACAAATTAGGTTAAGTAACTTGCTCCCAGGCATACAGCTTGTTTGAAACAATATGGTGGGGCAAAACTTGTTCATCTGCCTTTGAGGTCTAAATTCTGTCGACCAAGCTCAAACTCTACCCTCTCCACACACAAAGCAGAGAGAGTAAGGAGCATGCATCAAATATCAGAAGCCATTTATATCTCATTTAGTACTCAAAACAACTTTGCAAAGTATTACTACATTATTTGCTTTAGTTTTATGGACAAAACTGAGGCATGAAAGATTAAATCACTTGCCTAAGAATGCATGCCTGCAGCTGTAGCCCTGTGGCATCTGATCCCGTCAGATCTCTGAAGCTAAGCAGGGTTGGGCCTGGTTAGTACCTGGATGAGAGACCTCCTGAGAACACCAAATGCTGTAGGCTTGGGAGAAGGACCTGGCAACCCCCTCCCAAAAATCAATCTGCGAAAACCCTATGAACAGCAAGCACTGACAATAGTGTTTCCCCTGTTGTACAGAGGGTTGCTATGAGTCAGGTACTGACTCGACGGCAGCTAACAACAACAACAACAACAACAAGAATGCATAGGGTGTAAGTAGGAGAGCTAATGGTTGACTCCCTAATTTGTCCCATCCCATAATGTCCTTCAGATATAGAAATAAATGTATTTTATTTGTTTTATTCTGTAGTAAATGGATATGTGCATTTGACCTTCTATATGTGCATGCTGTTAGGAGGGCATAGACAGAAAATTAGGCTAACAATGGAATGACTGATTATGTCCCTAATTTGATTCACAACTTAAAAGGTTAAATTAATATTCACCAATATTAGAATCTAGCCTGCAGCTGTAGCCCTGTGGCATCCAATCCCGTCAGATCTCTGAAGCTAAGCAGGGTCAGGCCTGGTTAGTACCTGGATGGGAGACCGCCTGGGAACACCAGAAGCTGTAGGCTTGGGAGAAGGACCTGGCAACCCCCTCCCAAAGTCAATCTGCCATTGAAAACCTGATGAACAGCAGAGAAGCACTGACAATAGTGTTTCCCCTGTTGTACAGAGGGTCGCTATGAGTCGGATACCAACTCGACGGCACCTAACAACAACAACAACAATATTAGAATCTAAATACCAGAAAATTTCTGAGTCTGTCTTTGCAGTCTGTCTTTGCAGAATGGTCACTCAGAATTAACTTAATATGAACCATTACCATGATTCTGTTTAAAAAAAAAAAAAAGGAAGAGGGAGAGAAAGAAAGAGAGAAAGAGAAAGCAAGGTCTATATGTATGTAGCCTGTGCCTGACATTGACTTAGAAATCAAATACTATAGCTTGGAATCTTTGCACATCCCAGTCAATACAATCAATTGGTGATCTGTTCTTACTCACAAGCTGTTTCAGTTAATTTTTATAAAAAAGACTCCCTCCCCCACCAATATTGTTATTTTTAAATGTTAAGAATCAGATGTCTACTGTTTAGAACTATTGTACCACTGCCAGTGACTGTCTGTATTAGGGCTTGGAGCAGGAACATGGATTTGAAGACATTAAAACTGTTTAATTCTCAGTTGAGATGTGGTTGGCTTTTATACATTTGGAATAAGGCATTTATGGCACATCTCAGGGTAAGTGCTAATAGTTAAGTAAAATATGCTGGATGTGGGGTTGATGTTTTTGCTTTAAAAAGGCAGAATTCTTGGTTGTGTTTCTGCCTCTTTGTATAAACGCTATGTGTTGAGTGGCATATAAAGCCATTCAGAAGAGCAAGATTTTAGATGTCCAGCTGCTAACCTAAAAGAAAAAAAAATCCCTTCAAATCATGTATTTTGCATTCATCCAGCAGCAGAAACAGGAAAAGGGAAACAAAACATTCTCCGGTAGAAGTAGAGAGAGACACACACACACGGAGAGAGGGAGCGAGGGGGAGCGAGTCAGAGACTGAGAAAGACAGCACTCTCAGAGATGAAATTTTAGGAGAGCAAAATGATCGATCTGTTTAAGGCTGAGTGGGTTTCTTCAGTTTGTGTGCAAGTTTCAAGAAATGGAAGGACTGACCAGGTTTGGGTATAACTCTTTTATTACTTTGCATTTGATGAGTGTGTGTTGGTTTGGGTGGGTTTTTTATTTGTTTGTTTGTTTTTGTGGGGAGGAAGGAGAAGAAAGGGTAGTTTATTACTTTATTATTTCCCCTCTTCTTTAAATAATGGGTAGTAAGACTGAAAGAGCTGACAAACTAATGTATGTACAGATGGTAAGAAAACAGGTGGAGATTCGGGTACCTACACGTCTGCATCTGCACGGTGACTTCATAAAATTGTAAATGACATGATGTAGGGTGATTTGTGCTGTTAGAGGGCATTATGTGGCTAGTGGTTGAAATATGATCAGTCATTTTCCTGGACAAGAATCCTGAGTACTTACTGTTCCTTTGCAAGATTAAAATTTCTGGGTGATTGGTGTTTTTGGAGATTTGGGGGGGATTTGTTTTGTTTTCTCAGTTGTTTAAATAAGATTCCACAAAAAATGACTAAAGAAGCATTCATAGCAAGCATGAGCCCAGGAATTTTTTTTAATTCAGGTACAGTTATTTTTCAAATCTGTTTCGAGATCATTTTTATCTTTGCCCAGCCAGAGTTCTCTTTATCTGGCTGAGTTTTTTCCTTTCTCTCCTCTTAGAAAATTTAAATTATACTAATTTGGGTGAAACTACTTTATGTGAAATTTATGAAAGTATTAATTCTGCTAATGACTTTGGCTACTGTACTGTTTCCTTGCTGCCTTTGTCTAAAACCTCATCAGCTACATTAATTGAGATTTTCTTTATTTTTAACGTAACAATCCCACAAATGAATGCCAGATTTTTTGAATGTACCATATTTCCTATTTGGCTTGCACAGTCTTCTCCCTGTATTTCACTGACCTTAACAGAGATGCCTCTTCATTGATAGAAAAATGGGGTTACTCCTGCTTGGTGCTAACTTTAAATATGGAATCAGTGATCAGGTAGAGAATCCCAGGAAATCTCTCTGTCTTTTGCTTTGATTCCTTATTATTCTCACTACTGTCTTTATCCTGTTAATAGGGAGAAAAAGACAATTGGCAAAGCACTTTGCCAGGATTCCAGAAAGACTCAGTAGTAAAGAGAAGATAAAAAGTCAGTAGTGAAGCCCTCCTGGAAGCTGTTAAAGAAATTTTTATTTTCTAGTCATCATTCTAAAGTCATCTTCAGCAGCATCAAAAGCATTCAGTTTAGCCATAGCCAAAAATTTCTGCATGTAACATATACTTGCTGATCTTAAAGAATTTCAGTCTATTAATTAAAGATGTAACATTGGTTAGCAAAGATTAAAAGAGAAAAACTAGCCTTGGGTCTCTCCGTGGCCAGTGGACTGTATTTCCCCTTCCTCCATTCTCTTTAAAGGATGGTTTACTTGATTGCATATTAAAGACAGTAATTCAAGGTAATCATTCACCGTTGTTTAAGAGAAAGATTCATCTATAATCTCCAGCCCATTTAAGATCATGATATTACAAGACTTAACATAGTGATCTTTGAATGATAGAACACATTGATCTCTTGTTTCAAAAAGGTTTTTAGTTCTTGGGTAGTTTGTTTGTTTTTGGTAAGTCCAGTAAAAAAATAGATGCAATATTACCAAGCTGACTTAGACTTATAATTAGATTATAATTTTCACCATTTTGGTTTCAGGTTCAAAGGCAAAATTTCTTAGTGGATTATGGTGAATGTAGAGTTCAGTGGAATAAATCTTTAACTTAATTAAGCTAAACATCATTTTTCTTACTTTGGAAAAGCACTTATTGCTAGAGTCCATAACCATGCAGCTCACCGATGCAGGATCAAATCATGTGGAAATGCCATCTGTGTAGGTCTGAAAAATTGAAATCTAAAATTTCATGTGACTCAAATTATAGTACCTCATAATAGTCAGACATTTTCTGCCATCGGCCAGGGAAGTCTGGTAGGACAAAAAAAAAAAAAAATCTGCCTTTTCAGGTAAAACCAGGTTACTATTAATAAAATCCATGAAGAACTGTGTGACTTCACTATGATGATCTGTATTACTCATCTGAAAATTTGAACCCATACGTTTACCCTTAGATAAAAATATGAAGGTGTATGTTGCTTCTAGGGCTCATTTATCTGCTTTTCAAGACCATCTTGCCTGGCCCCCCACCAGCAGGCTAGTAAATGCCATTTGGAACACAGGGAGAATTTTTTTTACCATATTTTAATAAAAGCATATTTAAGTGTTTGTCTAAAATCTTAGCCTAAAACCACAATATGGAGGTACAATTAATTTTTTCGATGTATGATTTCCAGTTGGAATGATTTCCAAGCCAGTTGATTCTCCACCTGAGTCCTCTCTGTAGCTAGAAGGTAAAGATGTAAGAAATTATCTAATTGCTGCTGCACAATCAACAGAAATAAAGAAGAGAATAGAGTATAAGGAAAGGCATGTCATGTACTCTTCCTGTTACTTTTGATCAATTCCCACTATTTTTAATTGTTTTATGTCTTAGAGAATACTCACATGACCCCTTCCTACTCCTGCATCTTTTAAATATAAGAAAACATAGGACTGTCATTAAAAACTGTTTTTTTTTAACTTTCTAAAATTTACCAGCATTCCCAGTTTTGATTCCCTTTCTAATATAGAAAGACCTCTATGTGAAAACTGAGTTTCCTAAATAGGTTGTTTTATTTCATATATAGTAGGTCACTGTTTTCTGCCAACTGGAGTTTCCACTCATTATTCTCACAGAATCAGGAAACTTCCCACAAAAATCAGGCTAGTGATGTATTGAAGAACTGTCTAGAAAGCATAACAAGGTGGAGTTGGGGTTCCAGGGTGCTGGAGGCATGTGCAGAAGCCCACATATATACACTTCATATCTGCATGGGTGTATCTGCACCCTTACTTCTAAATACATGTTTATATATTTGCTGTCTTTGGTCTCAGATTAGTGAAATCATATCCATTTTTAATGTACTATTTCACAGAGCCCATGGAAGAGGAATAACTATGAAGTGGGAAAACAGATTTTTTCATAGATCCAAGTAGAAAACTCACTACTTTGCTTTTCCAGTGGTTATACTGGATCATAAATGAAGACTAGTTAGGGATGCCCTGCTTCAGTGGCTTGAGGATAAGACAGGCTTGTTGTTGTTGTTAGGTGCTGTCGAGTCAGTGTCCGACTCATAGCGACCCCACAACAGGCGAAACACTATTGTCAGTGCTTCTCTGCTATTCATAGGGTTTTCAATGGTGGATTGATTTTTGGGAGTGGGTTTCTGGGTCCTTCTCCCAGAGACAGGCTTAGGTCCCTGTATACATAGAAACATCCAACACCCATGAGAGAATATGCATTCTCCTCCACACCAACACACACCTTTTAAACTACAATTTAATATATAAGCACAGGATTGTCTACCTGCTGTCTGATTTAGCACACTAAAATTCTAAACACTTAAGGTATATAATCAAAGGCATGTTTTTTCTTTTATTTTTTCTTCTTCAAAACTGGCACTTTTAGAGTAATAGAAGCTCCTCACTGGGAGGTCATTTCATATACTTTCCCTCTCACAGTCTTCTCCTGGCTATGGGGAAACTATCTTCCCACCTACTCACTTTTTGTTTAGTAGTCATCTTATAAAAGAAACTATTAAAATCATTTGGTTCTACCTACTCTCTATTTCTAAATAAGAAAAGTAAACCCTAAGGAAATTCCTTGACAAGATTGGTCATCTCAGTAGAGACTGGGACAAGCAGGCTCACTGACCAACTATCAGTACTGTTCTATTTTCTCTGCCTTCTGCAGTCTGCAAAAACCTTAGGGCTCTTCTCAAAGTCCAGCTTACCCATTCTAACTACGTTCTTTTGAGGCAGTGGGGTCAAGGCACAAAGAAGCAAAAGGAGAAAAGAATTGATCTGATTTGAATTTAAAGTATGTTTGGGGCTTAAAAGACTTCTAATAGATAAAGAGCCTCAGATCTGGGAAGCTAAGCAGAGTCAGACCTGGTTAGTACATGGATGGGAGACCGCCTGGGAACACCAGATGCTGCAGACTTGGGAGAAGGACCCGGCAACCCACTCCCAAAAATCAATCTGCCATTGAAAACCCTATGAATATCAAAAAGCCCTAATAATAGTGTTTCGCCTGTTGTATGTAGGGTCGCTATGAGTTGGACACCAACTCGATGGCACCTAACAACAACAACAACAATAGATAAATATAGTTGTGAACTAAATAGCTACCTGCAATTTGTAATTCTGTAGTCACAAAGATCATGGTAGTATTTTTAACTTCTAAAAAAAAAGAGAAATGGATATGTTTTTCCTGTTATGACCTGGTCCTTTCTGCATACTAATGGTTTCATTATTAGTAAATTATGTTCCCAAGGAGGAAAAACACAGCAGAACAGACCCACATTTGGATCTGTGATCTTTAGACCCTTCACAGAGGACCCTGGCTCTGCATTTTGAAGACAGTAGGTTTCTCTCCAGTGTCTTTCACTCTCTTGGCAGTCACTTTCCCTCAACTCACTTTCCCAGGATAAGAATTAACATAACTGTAACTGTATTTTCAAACACAGTGACATATACATGACATATATAACTATTCACACACATATATATGTTGTGACACAGAAGAATATGTATTGGAACAATGAGACCAAATATATTAAATCAGGACAACTCCAGAAAATCTGAGAAAAGTACAGAGGAGACACCAAGGTCTGCATGCTGGTCTCTTGGTCATTGCATCCAAGCTTAAAAAGGGAGAGATTGGGAAAAAGATCTATCTCTAAAGTTGGAAATGCTATCTGAAATGTGATAAAGTGGTATCAATATGGGTACAGATGAGCATGACAATATTACATGTGTGCCTCTGCAGAATCATATACATGGATGGTCATATGTCATGGAATATTGTTCTATGATTACCTGTATTGACATTATGTACACAATAATTACCTTGAGAGTGTCTATAAAGTGAGAATGTCTGGTGTCACCCAAGAGATTCTGATTCCAAAGATCTGGTGCGATTCTGGTAGGACTAATCCAGGAACTACAGTTGGAAGTGACTCAATTCTGGGGAACTATAGACCAGATTTCTCATGTTGTTTACTGTAGGGGGCAGTAGAGACTAACTGATAGAAACCTGGCTTTCAGATAATCTGCCAAAGAGCTTAAAAACAAATTTATATCACTTTGGGCTCCCTCAACTGAGTACTTCCATTTCTATATCTGTAAAATGGGCATGATGATATAGCTGTGCTTGTTTCAGGTGTTAGGGGAAAAAATTGAATTTCCAGTTTGGAAACTAAATTAAAAATAGAGTGTGAAATGGTTCTGAAGTTATAGATCCTCATACGTGCCTTTTCTCTTCTCCATGTGTTTCATGGAACATATCATTTTTCCCTCTATATTTTGCTTGAGCTAATTTTCATTAGTGGGAGAAGGACGTGGCAATCCACTCCCGAGGCAGTCCCAAAACAACCAGCCATTGAAACCCCCATAAGGGTCACTATGAGTCAGATACACCTCGATGGCACCTAACAACAATTTTCACTTGAGCCGGTTAAGACGAGCACTTCTGATCTGTGGGCAAGGAGAGCCTCTCCCAGTGTCGCCTGACAATAGGTCTTAATCCCGGTGGGAAAGCAAGGCTTCTTCACCTCATGTGCCACGTGAACACAGAAAGCCTTTAACTGCAGGCAAAAGGGTCACAAAGTGTTGATCTTTGGATAGCTCAGCCTCAGTGGGTTTGGTTTTCACATGGCTCCATATTTGCTGGTGGAAGATAATTCTTCTGGCCTCTTTAAGCTTTACTTTGTTCATACAAACCTTGCTTTTGTTTTTATACCTTAGGTCTGGCTATGCCCCACTACCTTATTTCAGGCAGCTTTGGTAAATCAACAGGACAGGTTTAATCAACAGCAACAGCTGCAGGACTTGTCTGCAAGGGAACTCAGTCCACCCTTCATTGCCTCATTAATTTGCTAACTGGGTTCTCTGAGGAATGTTTCCTCCCCAGCAACTGGACAGGTATGATTTCCACCACCCTTGACAGAAGGTGACAATAGGTACTTGGCCGTCGTCTTTATTTTCCTGCCCAAAGTCCCTAACTAGTCCTGTGCATCATTCTTACAAGGCTGTGGAAATTCAAAAGAGCCTATGAACACTAAAGCCAAATCCCTCTCAGGACTCTTCTCCAGAAAACCATCAGCAGCCCTGACTCCCTCCATCTGCCATCTGGCTTTTGGCAGTGTTAAGACCTCTTCCCTCACCTGCTTTCCACTGCTACCAGACAATGAAAACAAAATCTATCAGATTCTCCAGGAAGCGTGAGCTACATTTCATGAAATTGTTCCTTATCTGTGAAGGCTGGAGCAAGTGCTCTTGCCATTTTAATTATAAAAATGGAAATGAATGATGACAAAGATCATCGTATGGGCCCAGCAGGACCTTGTTAGGTCAACAGGACCAGTAATCCACACTTATACAATCACCTACTTGCCCAGTTGTTCTATGGGTGAGCATCCATCTGGCTGGCAGCATCTTCAACAAGAAATGTTGTTGCTGGGTGCCCTCGAGTCAGATCCGACTCAGAGTGATCCTAAAAACAGCACAATGAAACACACCCAGCAGTGTGTGCCATGCACACAATCTTTTTATATTTTAGTCCATTGTTGCAACCACTATGTTTCTTCTCATTTTTCCCTTAAAGTCCCTTCAAGGATCCCAACTATTTGTAATCCTTGAAGAAATCATTCCTTTATTTTCTTATTCTCCTTAACTAGTAGAAGTTTAGCTGGCTTCTCTGTAACTCAGAGAGTATTAGGAAAAGTAACTGTCATTTGTTTGCAAATGAAACCTGAGCTTTCTGCAAATGACTCCCCTGCAAAATCATTCCCCTGTAACACTCCTCCAGCCTTTGAGTTGATTTTAGATAGTTTCCTGTTCTCCCACCTCTTGGAAGTATTCCATGGCACGCAGAGCAGACATTTTTAGTCAAAAAAACACCTATAAATAGCTGATTTTTCCTGCTTGCTGCCTTCTCTCTAATGCTTTCACAAAGAAAGGGAAACGAACCTACCAGAAACAAGAGCTCCCTGTGAAGGGTGTGTGATGAGGCTGATGAAAAATCAGATCCATGGTCTGAAAAGTGTTGTGTAGGTCACTTCACCATGTTTGACTTACATCATCTCTGCACGAAAAAAGAAACATTTTATTTCATGCCAGATGATCTCATGAACTGAACAATCAATCAAAAATGTCTCATGAAATTCCATGCTTTAAAAATATGTGCTTTGACTTTCACGTTACTTTAAAAAAATCCCAAAGCCAACTGCTATTTATTAGGTTCCATTTGTAAATCAAGAGAACCAATTCCTGTAGCTACTGCATAATGGGAAATTTGAAATCATTGTCCCATTTTTCCTCCAAACTGTTTGCTTCTTTCTAGTCTCCCATACCCCACCCACCATCACCATCACCAAAACTCCTGGGGCGGGATTACGGAACTCCCTTTGAGAATGTCCCTATGTTAGGCGAGACCTGAATATCTTCCTTCACTGGTCTTATTAAAAAAAAACCTAAGAAGCCAGGGCGCAGTGGTTCACACCTATGATCCCAGTGACTCGAGACACAGAGGCAGGAGAATTGCAAGTCCAAGACCAGAGGCAGTCTGCATAGTTTAGCAAGACCCTGTCTCAAAAAGTTTTAAAAAAAGATGGGCTGGGGGTGCAGCTCAGTGGTACAGCACTTACAAAGCATGCAAGTGCGAAGCCCTGGATTTAACCCCCAATACTGCAAAAATACAAAACAAAACAAAACAAAACAAAACAATCTTAGGAATCAGATATGGGGGGATTATCCTCTCTCCTCCTTCCACCTCCTCATCCCCTGTACCCTCCTTAGCAAAATTTTCCTTAGTACAATTTTTCCCTTCTTCTTGCTGCTTCTTCTCTCTTGTTCCCCTCACTTTTTAAGTATTTAGCTACATAATTCACAATGGAAGACTAGTCCCAAACCATCTGTTTACAGATGAGGAAACTGAAGTCCCAGGAAGTGACCTGGTACTACCCCAGGGCCTTGCTGGTGGAGAGTAGTGTGGCAGTGGCAGTTAGAAGGTCTTCCTGGGTTCCTCGTATTCCTGTGTTGGCATTCCTTTCTCAGTTGCATAGCAACAACTATCCCGTTACCTTGGTATTCTGTGTGCTCAGGAAATTCTGTTTTTTCCACTCTAGTCCCTGAGTCTAATTTGGTTGTGGCCTGTGCCCATCTAGTGCTAAATTTCCAGAAAGTGCATCTCCTTATATGTTGTTGTTGTTGTTGTTGTTAGGTGCCATCAAGTCCTGTCCGACTCATAGCGACCCTTACAGGGTTTTCAAAGGATGATCGTTTCGGGATTGCCTCGGGAGTGGGTTGCCCCGTCCTTCTCCCATTTTTGTGGTGCTGAGAATCGAACTCGGGACCTCAGAGACTGCAGAGCAGCGCTCTACCAACTGAGCTAAATCCCAACCCATCTCCTTATATACTTCTTCTTTATTAACTCACAGAGAGCGCACATAGTCCACAGAAGCAGGTACCCGGAAAGACTCAAAAAGTCACTAACCTTACAGCTTTTCATCCTTCTTAACCATAGAATTCTGTGTTCAAGTAAAGTAAAATATATGATAGCAATTCAGAACAGAGCTATTCACATTGACGCAAGAATTGTTAGGCGCTGTCAAGTTGGGTCTGACTCATAGGGACCCTCATAAGGTTTTCAATGACTGATTGTTTCAAGATTGCTTCTGGAGTGGATTGCCAGGTCCTTCTCCCATTGTTGCTGTGCTGGAGATCAAACCCAGATTCTGAAAGTATGGAGCAGCGCTCTACCAACTGAGCTAAACCCCAGCCCAATGATTCTAGAATAGGAGGCTTCAAGTCCAAATCCCTTTACCCCTCTTGACCCATCTTCTACCCAGGTTTTGCAGCTTGGAAATTGCTGTCCATTTCTTCTCCATTACACAGTCTAAGCTATCTAAGAAGAGTTCAATGATCTAGTAGGAAAAATTCTGAATCCTCTCTTGATAAACCTACTCCCAGTAAATCAGATAAACCTAAAAATCCCAATGAAGTACAGAAAACATTGGCTAACTATCTCAAGCTCAGCACAGTACCCATCCAACCATGGCAAGTTTAATTATCCACAGCAATTATCCCTGGCTGCAACTCTGGTGACCTTGCCCTTCATTAAAACAAATGATCATGAGGTTCCAAGAGTTCCTGATTGATTTGAGCTATAAAGTTACTCTTAGCCTTTAACTCTCTAATAGACAAAATTTTTTCTAAAAAGCTTCATTGAAGTATAATCCACATATCACAACAATTCAGCAACTTAAAGTGTACAACCTGATAGCTATATTCACAGAATTGTGTAACCATCACCATAATCAATTTTAGAACATTTTTGTCACCCATAAAAGAAATTCTGTGACTATTACTAATCATTCTCAATTTCTCTTTCCCCCCACTCTCCTCTCTTTGCCATTCCCCAGCAATAGGCATTCACCCATCTATTTTCTGTCTCTATATATTTGCCTATTCTGGGAAAATTTTATTCCTCTAATCTAACTGTAATTATATATCCTTTGACCAATATCTCCCTATCCTCCTTCCCCACTAACAATTCAAACCTCTGGTAACCACCATTCAACTTGCTACTTTTATGAGATCAACTTTTCCAGATTCCACATGAGTGAGGTCATATGATATTGGCCATTCTATTTCTAATTTATTGCACTTAACATAGTGTTCTCTAAGTTTATCCATGTTGTCACAAATAACAGGATCTTGTTCCCTTTTATGACCAAATACTGTTCCATTGTACATATACCACATTTTCATTGTCTGTTTATCTGATGATGGACATTTGGCTATCGTGAATGATGCTTCAATTAACATGGCTATGATTATAGATCTTCATGGTACTTATGTCATTTCCATTGGAAATACACCCTATAGTAGGGTTGCAGAATTATATGGTAGTTCCATTTTTAAAATTTTGAGGCAATTCTCTACTTATTTCATAATAGCTGTACTAATTTACATTCCCACCAACAATGTACAGGTTTATCTTTTCTCCATATCTTTGCCAACAATTCTTATTTTGTGTCTTTTTGATAATACCCAGTCTAATAGGTGTGAGATGCTACCCCAGTGTGCTTTTGATTTTCATTTCCCTGATGATTAATGATGTTGAGCATCTTTTCAAGTACATGTTGGCCATTTGCTTGTATTCTTTTAGCAATACCTATCTAAGAATGGAAAATATAAGCAGATCAGAGAGAAAAGTGGAGGGGATCAGTGGGTGGGAGCAAAGTTTGGAGAAGGGGAGAAAAGGAGGAGATATAATGTAGAGAGGTAAAGAGGGAGAGGAAAGTCTCAAAATATAGGATGCAACTATATGAATACATAAAAAGGGGAAGGAAAAACTCAATGAGAATATAAACCATGACTGCATACAATTTCCATTACATATTAATTAAAATTCCTACTTTTTTCCTTTATCCTTTAGTTTATACTGTACTGCAAAATATATAAGATGATGAATATGTAAGCAAAAGTGATTTAATAGTTGCATAATGGATATAGCAAATGACTTATTACTCTGTACCACACTAATATTTATAAATAAAATAAAATACAAAAAAGGAAAAAAGAAATCTCTGCTTAGGTCTGTATTAACCAGCTGTCATCACTGTAGCAGAAAAACCAAACCAAACAAACTTATGGAAGAAAAGATTTATTGGAAGCTCACAGTTAAAGGATCAGTCCATAATTGAGGTGGGGCAGGTGTGTCAGCAGCTGGAGGCAGGGCCCGTGGCAGATAACTTTTCATCTTCATGAGCAGGAAGCAGAGAAAGACCAGAGCGACAGGCCTGGGATAAAAACCTCCAAAGGCCAGCTTCCCCAGTCACTCACTTCCGCCAAGCTATACCCACCTCCCAAAGTTTCATAACCTCCCAGGACAGTGCCAACAGCTGGCGACCAAATGACATGACCTTTGGGAGACATTTTTAGATCCAAACCATAACACTGCACCCTTGGCCCCTAAAGGTCATGGCCATCTCATAATGAAAAATGCATTCATTCCAGTGGTAAGGGTCCACAAAGTCTTAGCAGTCTCATTCATGTTCAAAAGTCCAAGTCCAAAGTCTCCCCAGAGACTCAAGGCAAACTTAACTGTGGGCCCCTGTATACAAAAGAATGAAACACTACCTGGTTACACACTTCCAACATATCATGGAACAGAGTCAGCATTCTCATTCCAAAAGAGAGGAATAGGGCACAGAAAAGAGGGATGAGTCCATAGCAAGATCGTCATCCTGCTGGACAAACAATCTCTGTCAGTTTAAGCCTGGCATCTGCCACACACAACATCATCTTGCATCTGGCATCATCTGGGCTCAAATAGGCTTGGGTGGCTCTGACCCCATGGCCCACTTGGGCTGGCTCCACTTCTTGGTACCACCTTCCTTCAGAAGATGCTTCACATTGCTGGCATCTCCAACATCGTGGGGTCTCCATTGCTGCTTAAGCTCTACCCTCAAGGCTTCAGCCCTTCGGAGCTATTCTTAGGGCATGAGACCTTGGTAATTGCCTGGCCCTACTTCTAGAACTTTGATGGCAGCATCAGTAAGCCCTTCACTCTCGCATTCTGCATACATGCAAAATCAGTAGTACATGTGTGTCACCAAGGGTTGTTGCTAGCATGAGAAGAGGCTGGGCCCTTTTGAACCATGGCTGCAGGAGCAGCCTCTGCATGCTCAGGCCAGAAACCGTTTTCCTCTGTGGCCGCTCTTCAGCAGGCTGTCCTAAAGATGCTTCCTTTTCAGACACTCCCTTTTCAAATAAGTTTTTTGTTTCATGCACTGGGGCGGTAGGTGGGAGTTGTTGTTGTTGTTGCAGTTGTTGCAGTTGTTGTTGTTGTTAGGTGCCATTGAGCTGGTCTGACTCATAGGGACCCTGTATACAACAAAATGAAACACTACTTGGCACAGTGCCATGCACACAATCTTTTTTTATGTTTAAGCCCATTGTTGCAGTCATTGTGTCAATCCATCTAGTTGAGGGTTTTCTTTTTCTTTTTTTTCATTGATCTGCCACTCTCCCAAACATGATCCCCTTCTCCAGGGGTTGGTCCCTCCTGACTACATGTTCAAAATACATAAGACACAGCTATCCTTGCTTCTGAGGAGCACTCTTGTTGTACTCCTTTTAGGACGGATCTGTTGGTTCTTTTGGCTGCCCATGGTATATTCAATATCCATCTCCAGCCCCATAGTTCAAAAGCATCAATTCTTCTCCTGTCTCCCTTATTCAATGTCCAGCTTTCACAAACATATGAAGCTACTGAAAATACCATGGCATGAGTCAGGCGCACCTTTGTCTTTAATGTGACATCGTTACTTTTCAATACTTTGAAGAGATCTTTTGCAACAGCTTTTCCCAATGCAATGCATCTTTTGATTTCTTGACTGCTACTTCCATGGGTGTTGATTGCAGAACCTTAGATGGGAGGATCTAGCCAACTCCTTCTCTGCCTCCAGATCCTCTTTATTGTTATCCTATTGGCACTTATCTCTTTAACAATACAAAAAGAAAAATCAATGTGGTAAGCTGTATGTGTCCAGGAATTCATCCATTTCTTCCAGGTTACCCAATTTATTGGTACATGATTGTTCATAATAGTCTCTTTTGATCCTTTGTGTTTCTGTGGTATCAGTTTTAAGGTCTTTTTTTTTTTTCATCTCTGATTTTACTTATTTGAATCTGTTCTCCTTTTTCTAGCTAGAGGTTTACTGATTTTTGTCTTTTAAAAAAATCTCTTGTTAACCTTGTATTGTTTTTCTAGCCTCTCTTTCTTTCTTTCTGACAATTTTGGACTGAGTTTTTCTTGTTTTTCTAGGTCTTGAAGTGCAACATTAAGTTATTTATTTGACGTCTTTCTTCTTTTTGAAATAGGTGCTTATTGCTATAAACTTACCTCTTAGAACTGCTTTTGTTACATTCCATAGGTTCTGAAATGTTACATTTCTAGTTTCATTTAAAGTTTAAAATTTTTCTTTTAATTTCTTCATTGACCTATTGGTTATCCAGGAGCACGTTATTTAATTTCCATGTATTTGTAAAATTTCCAAAGTTCCTCCTGTTATTAATCTCTAGTTTTATACTATTTGGTCAGAAAAGATACTTAATATAATTTCAATCCTTAAATTTGTTAAGACTTGTTTTTTGACCTAATGTATCATCTATCCCAGTCAGTATTCTACATGGAATTAAGAATGTGTATTCTGAAATTGTTGGATAGAATATTCTATCATTATCAATTATATCTATTTTGTCTGTTGAACAGTTTAAATCTGATGTTTCTTTGTTGAGTTTCTGTCTGGATGGTCTGGCCACTGCTGAAAGTATGGTGTTAAAGTCTCCTGCTATTATTATATTGCATTCTGTATTTAATGTTTGCCTTATATATATTAGGTACTCTGATGTTGGCTACATATATATTTACAATTGTTCTGTCCTCCTGCTGAATCCTTTTATATAATGACCTTTGTCTCTTTTTGCACTTTTTAAAACTTAAAAATCTATTTGTCTCAGTAAAGCTACTCCTACTATCTTTTGGTTCTCATTTCCATGGTACATCTTTCTCCAACCATTTGCTCTTAGTCTGTGCCCTCAGAGGTAAAATGAGTCTCTTGTAGGCAGCATATAACCAGGTCTTATTTTATCATCCATTTGGCCCCTGTATGTCTTTTAATTGGAGAATTTAATCCATTTATACTCAAGGTAATTATTGGTAGATAATTGTGTTGTTTTCTATTTCTTTTATAGAGTCCTTCTTTCTTTCTTTCAGTAACAGACACATTCTTTTTTGTTGTTTTTGTTTCCGTGAACAGTGTTTTTTCAGTTTTAATTTTTATGTGGTTCTTTTACTCTATTGATTGTTTCCTTTGCTGTGCAAAGGAAAATTTTTTAATTTTATGCAATCCCATTTGTCAACTCTTGGTATTATTTCCTGGGCAATTGGGGTCTTATTAAGAAAGAACTTACCTATTCCCATATATCAAAGTTTGCTCTCTACCTTTTCTTCTAGTCATTTCAGAGTCTGGCTTTATATCGAGATCTTTTATACATTTTGAACTGACTTTTGTACAGGATAAGAGGTCTGGATCTATTTTCATTCTTCTACATATGGATGTCCACTTTTCCCAGTATCATTTGTTGAACAGACTATCTTTTTTTCCAATGTATGGTTTTGGCACCTTTGTTGAAGATCAGGTGGCTGTAGTTGTGTGGATCTATATCTGGGTCGTCTATTCTGTTCCATTGATCTTATCTGTTTTTGTGCCAGTGTTAGGCCATTTTAATTACTATCCTGTAATATAGTTAAAGTCAGGTATTGTGAGGCCTTCTTCAATGATTTTGCTGCTTGGGGGAAAACTGAAAACATTCCCTCTAAAATCAGGAATGAGACAAGGATGTCCATTCTCTCTACTTTTATTCAATATGGTGATTGAAATACTAGCCAGAGCAATAAGACAAGAGAAAGAAATAAAAGGGATACAAATAGGAAACAAAGAAATCAAGTCATCCTTTTTTGTAGTCAACATGATCCTATATGTAAAAAATCAAAAACCACTAGACATTCTTAGAGCTAACAAGTTCCTTCAGCAAAGTAGCAGGATACAAAATCAATATTAAAAAATGAATAGCATTCCTATATAATAATAATGAACAAGATGATAAAGAAATTAAAACAACAATCCTATTTACAATAGCCCCAAACACACAATTAAAATATCTAGTAATTAATCTAACCAAGGAACCTAAAGAGCTGTACAGCAAAAATATAAAAACATTAAAAAAAGAAATTGAAGATCCTAGAAGATGGAAGACTCCTTTGCTCATGGATTCAAATGACTAATATAGTGAAAATGTCTACACTACCAAAAGCAATCTATAGCTATGCAATCCCCCATCAAAATTCTAATGATATACTTCACAGAAATAGAAAAAACAGCCTTAAAATTCATTTGGAAACATAAAAGACAGTTTATTTTTTCCATACATAGGGGACAGAGCTGATCCCAGGGCCTCATGCACTTTGCACATGCTCTACTACCAAGCTTCACTTCCAGCCCCCCTTTCTTTTCTCTTTTCTTTTCTTTTCTCTTCTCTTCTTTTCTCTTCTTTTCTTCTATTTCTTTTCTTTAACATTTTTTTTCTTTTCTCTTGGGACAAGGTCTTTCTAAGTTACCCAGGCTGTCTCTGGTCTCAAACTTGTGATCCTCCTGCCTCCATTTGCCAAATCTTTAGGATTACAGACATGCACCACTGTGCCCCATTAACACAAATTCTTATGTCACCTTTATACCTTCTTCCTCAGCTGTGACCCAAACAGAGGAACTGATTTTTATAAAAACACCCAGGACCCTCAACTTCTACTCAAACACTCATTCCACAGCACCATATTGAGCATCTTTTCATTTCCATGCCTTGTTGGATTCACTTTCATATGACAATAAATAATGGTAATGATAGGGAGAAGATGAATGAGGAGGAAGAAAAGAAGAAGGACAAAAAAAAAAACTATAACTTTTTGAGAAAGTTCTGTGCACTTATGTTTAACATATATTGCCCTCATGTTGTTCTTATTTCTGCAGTTTCTGAAATACCTATTCTTACCTCTGTTTTATATGAGAAAGAGGATAATACCTTTGCTCAAGACTATACTGCTAGAAAGTGACACAACTGAGATTTACACCCTGGTCTGATTCCAAAATCTGTTCACTTTCCATGAGATTGTATGCTGCTGCTGCTGCTGCTGCTGCTTTGTTAATATTTCATTTGGTCTATTCCTAAAGGTTGTTTTTTTCTTGATGGGAATTAATCTTAATAACAATAAAAATAATTAACAAAGAGGTTCTACCTGTATGATTAAGTATAAACCTAAATCTAATGTGGAAAATGGCCATGTTTGAAAATAAGGGATATATGAGATTCATTTGCAAAGACAGATATACAAAAGGTTAAATTATAATAGAGCTGTATTATTTCAAGCCTGCAGCTGTACCACTGTGGCATCCAATCCTGTCAGATCTTGGAAGCTAAGCAGGGTTGGGCCTGGTTGGTACTTGGATAGGAGACCACCTGGGAATACCAGGTGCTGTAGGCTTGGGAGAAGGACCTGGAAACCCACTCCCCAAAATCAATCAGCCATTGAAAACCCTATGAATAGCAGAGAAGCAGTAACAATACTGTTTTACCTGTTGTGCATAGGGTCACTGTGAGTCGGACACCGACTTGAGGGCACCTAACAACAACAAATTAGTTCATGTAACTGGTAAGTTATATCTCAATCTATGACAGAATCATCACTCAAGGCTCTTATTGCTTTTGTTTTTGTTTGCTTGTTTCACAAAGAAAAAATATTATGGATCCCATACAACTACCCACCTGATTGTAGTTGTAAGTTTTAATTAACACCATAAGTTTCTTATGTCCAAATAAGCCCTATCTGCCCATTTAATATGCTTTGCTATATTTAATTTGGTAGCATTTACTTCTATAAGAAGTAATTTCACTGAAATAAGGAAATAAACTAAGAATTGCCAAACATAATTCCTCTATAAGTCCATATGATTTTATATTTTGTCTGCTTTTACTTTTGGGAAGACTAGATAGTAATCTTTCAGACATACTTTGAATCAGAATTCTTATTCACATGAGCTATATATATCCCAGCAGTTCAATTATATGGGAAGTTCACCAGTTTTACTATATGGTGAATTATACTAGTTTAAAGGAAACTATGGGCTGGGATTTGGCTCAGTTGGTAGAGCGTTGAGCTGCAGTCTCTGAGGTCCCGAGTTCAATTCCCAGCACCGCAAAAATGGGAGACGGGCCTGGCAATCCACTCCCAAGGCAATCCCAAAATAGTCAGCCATTGAAAACCCTATGAGGGTCGCTATGAGTCGGATACTGACTCAACGGCACCTAACAACAACAACAAAGGAAACTATATGTTTTGTCAACCACTTAATTACCTATAAAAGTATAATTGAATTAATAAGTCATATACTATCCAATGTGGAGTAGTTATGTATTCCCACTTTTAGAGGTAGCTACAAGTATCTAATGTGTAAATAGTGCTATTAGGGAATGTGAGCAGAATTTAAGCTAAATCCTTATAATAGATTAAAACACAGGGTGATTAAACTTTTGAAATCCATCAGAATATAGGAGTCATGGGGCTGGTGTTTAGCTCAGTTGGTAGAGTGCTGCTCTGTACTCTCTGAAGCCCTGGGTTCAATCCTCAGCACCACAAAAATAGAAAAAGGACCTGGCAGCCCACTCCTGAAATAATCCCAAAATAATAAACCATTGAAAACCTCATGAGTGGCAGAGAAGCACTGACATAATACTGGGCATGGCACAATGTCGGGTAGTGTTTTATTTTGTTGTACATAGGATCACTGAGCCGGACCGACTCCATGGCACCTAACAGCAACATAGGAGTCAGACTTAGTTATGAACTTGACGTCAGCATAATCTTTATTGTCCTACTTCTTACCTTCTTTTGTATTCTTCCTATGTACATGTATCACATTACAAATAATTCAGTGTTCTAGCAAACCCTTATTTAATACTCTTCGCTCTTTAAGTTTAGATGAAGCTAATTTAAAATGATGGATATAGTCTTAATATATTCCACAGCTTCCACTTCTTTCAGCTCAATATTTTGTAAAATATCTCCATGCATAAGAGTGAAATGTTAATTACTCACTTAACGAGGACTTGTAAGAAATGAAGAAATAGAACACACTAAAATTAAACCATGCCAATTTAATCTCTTTTTTAGTTTTGAAGGTGCTATTAGATTAATGAATGAATGAAATGTACCATTTTATTTCTTCCCTCCCACTGGCAGTGAATCCACCTAACTATAGTAGTACCATAGTCCTTTTACATTATCTGGTCCATAGGTATATGATGAAAAAATTTTTAATTTAATTTTTCTTTTGTTTTGTGGTACTGGGGGTTGGACCCAGGGCATCGTGCTTGCATGCTTTTGCAAGTGCTGAACCACTGAGCTGCACCCCCAGCCCTTTTTTTTTTTTTTTTTTTGAGACAGGGTCTCGCTAAGTTACACAGACTGCCTCTGGTCTCAAACTTGCGATCCTCCTGCCCCTGCCTCCCGAGCCACTGGGATTACAAGCATGCGCCACTGCGCCCGGCTCAAAAAAATTTTTTGTTTAATTCAATAATACTGCCATTCTGAACAAATCTTTCATTCAACTAAGATCTATTTAGCCCAAGCCAAACACGAGGAGGTGGTGAGATAGAAGAGGGAAAGAGGAGGTCTAATGTGGGGAAAGGAAAAAAACAAGTGGGTGACCATCTATTCAGCTGGTAAGAATAAGTACATGGAGGACCAGATTTATTCTAGGTGACAAGACTATATGTAAAATTTTTCCCTGAAATACTCAAATTTCCATAAGAGGAAAAATGCACTGTAGCCTGGAAGCCAAGCCCAAGCAAGTGAATCTCTGGGCAGCATTTTAAGGGCCGTCAATGGTGTGAGGATAAGAGGAGAGCAGGCAAGAGCCCCTCAGCAGGGCACAGAGGCTGCAGGCTCCTGAGCCCACAAGCAGACTGTGGGCCCCAGAAACAGAGGAGCTGACCAGGTCCCAGGGAGGAAATTCAGGCAGATAGCACAGCACTATCCGTGAGAGGAAACATCCTCTGAGTCATGTAGCATCATCTCGCTTAGCATTGGCACCAGCCAGCAGGGCAGAACCACGCAGATTTGGTGGGTGGCAGTAGCAACACTGTGTCCCTAGAGATCTAGATGCATGTGGGACTATCCTTGGAGCCCTGCAGTTTCACGGGCAAAAAAGAGTAGGGATACCAGGTTGGGGAATAACCCCAAGGAGTAATGAATGATTTTATTATTACACCCAAACCTAACTGTATCCCTAGATCACAACATCTAGAGGATGAAGCTATTAGATTAGAAGATTTTTCTGACAAAGACATCAGATCCCAAGAAGGGTGAAGAGATTCTTGTTATTAAAAATTTGTAATGAGATGCTATTAATATGTCAGAGGTAGAACAAAGGACATTTCTCTGTTGATGAAATGATGTCAGATGACCCATAGGTCTCCTTGTAAATCAAGTAGTCTAGTTCCGTGTTGTCCAATATGGTGATCACTAGCCACATGTCTCTATTTCAACGTCAAAGAAGTAAAGTTAAATAAAATTAAAATTGAGTTCCTCAATCAGCTGCCACATTTCGAGTGCTCAGTAGTTACATGTATCTGGTGCCTACCATATTGGGCAGCACAGACAAGAGGTATTTCCATCATCACAGTAACTTCCATTGGATAGTGTTGCTCTACTTGTCTTTTTTTTAAAAACTGCATTGACTTTTAGTAGATTTTGACTTTGCCATAAAAAAGTAGTAATTTTCTTGTGACATCCCAGTAATTAGAGGTGTCCAAAGTGGCAAGTAGTTTTCTCTGTGCCTGCATGGGGACAGGGAGCCTGAAAGAGAGGTTACTGGTTGAATTCTTCCCCCCACTTACTATGTGCATTAAATAAATCACTCCACTGCTCTTAGCATCTCTTCCTTTGATTACAAACAGATGTACTGTATCAGTCAGAGTTCTCTAGAGAAACAGAACCAATTAGCTTACACAATGAGGCAGAATATTTCCACAAGCCGTGCACAAAGACATACTGGAGCCATTCAGTCCAAGAGCTGGAAACCTGAAGAATCTCCAATGCCACGATCTGGAAGCACCTGGAAAGTCTGATGTTGAATCTACTAGCAGTGGCAACTCCAGAGACACAGAGACTCTGCTCTGGAAGAGTTTCTAAGCCTGCTGCAAAAATGCACTTCCTTTCTCCTCCTCATGTCCTCCCTACGGACCCCCGCTCACTTGTTGTTATTGTTAGGTGCTGTTGAGTGGGTCTACGACTCATAGCGACCCTACATACAACAGGGGAAACACTACTGTCCGTACTTCTCTGCTGTTCATAGGGTTTTCAATGGCAGATTGACTTTTGGGAGTGGGTTGCCGGGTCCTTCTCCCAAGCCTACAGCACCTGGCACTCCCAGGCGGTCTCCCATCCAAGTACTAACCAGGCCCGACCCTGCTTAGCTTCAGAGATCTGACAGGATCCAATGCCACGAGGCTATGGCTGCAGGCCCCTGCCCACTGGATCCCAACAATTACCTTCAGGATATGGTTGTACATTTATCTATGTATGCATATACATAGATATGTATAATTTTTCCTGTAAGGTAGATTTAGCTCCCGCATATGAGAACAATGCAATATTTCTCTTTTTGAGCCTGGATTATCTCACTTAAAGTGATATTTTCCAGTTCCATCCATTTTTACTGCAAATGACATTATTTCTTTTTCTTTTTCTTTTCTTTTTTACTTGGCACTTTCAAAACCAAACTTGCTCTGCCTCCATCTCCACCTTTCAAAGTAGACAAAGTGGGGGCTTCAGTTCTGTAATTCAGTGAATGGAATCACCATCTTTCATGTAAGTCAGGAACACAGGGACCCTAGGGAAACTCCCTTCTCCCTCAGTATACCCAAGTCCTGGAAATTTGGAATCTCTGGAGACTACCCACTTGCCTCAATGTCACTGTTACCATCCTAGTCCCCGTTGCTGTTTTCTTTCACCTGGAATACTATCTTTTTCTTTTCACTGGCCCATTTTTCATTCTTCTTCTCCTTTCATTCTATGCAAAAGGATGTTTTTGGAAGGCAAAGTAAATATCTGTCTTCCCTACACCTTCTACCGCATAAACAAGTATATAAAGAATTCAATTCAATTGATTGATTGATTGATTGATTATCTTTTTTGAGGCAGGGTATTGCTATATAGCCCAAGCAGGCTTTGAACTCACTATGAACACCAGGCTGGCTCAAACTTGCCTCAGCCTCCTGAGTGCCGGGTGGGATTTCAGGCTTATGCCACCATGATCTAGTCAAAGATTTACATTTTAAACACAACCTGTAGAGTCTTGAATGACACAGCTCTCCATATCATCTACCATCATGGCAATCCAGCCACACTTAGATTTATTTCTGACCCTCCCATTACTTCCTGCCTTTGCACACACTTGTCCTTCTGCTTAAGACACAACTCCCTGCAGTCACTGTCTATTCATGCTAGTTCTTTCCCTTAGACCTCACCCCAGACCATACTTCCTAGGTCATATATTGCTGAACTTCTCATTAATATGCTATTACATAATGTCTTTTATAGGTACTGAGCAAAATGATCATGTGGGTGGGGTTTCACTTGTGAACTGAGTTTAAAAAGAACAAAGGCCACTATACTCTTATTGCTAGATGCTGTCAAGTCAGATTCAACTCATAGTGACCCTATGTACAACAAAACAAAACACTCCCCAACACTGTGCCATGCACACAATCTTTTTATATTTGAACCCATTGTTGCAGCCACTGTGTTTCTTCTCATTTTCAGTTGTGCCACATCAACAACTAAAGGTCCAAGGGGATTTCTCACTTCCCGTGATTAGAATTGACTCTACTTTGAGGAGCCCATTCTTCCCCAGTCGTTTCTTTAATGCTTTCCAGCCTGTGTAGCTCTTTTTCTGGTACTATATTTGACAATGCTTCTCTGCTAGGTTTTTCAATGTCTAATTGTTTTGGGAGTGGGCTGCTGGTCCTTCTCCCTAGCCTGTCTTTGTCTGGAAGTTCTGCTAAAATCTGTCCACCATGGTTGGCCCTCCTGATATCTGAAATAAGCCATAGTGTCATAGCTTTCAGCATCACAGCAGCATGCAAGCCCCCCCAGCACAACAAGCTGAAAGACATGTGGGGGCTTATAGGCATAACCTGAAGGTAATTTTACACACTATTTTTTACTGTGCCTGTGTTTTGACTGCAACTGCCACAGGAGGACAAGTGTCGAATTTTCCACTTATGGCACTATGTTCATGCTTAAAAAGTTTCAGATTCGGGGATTTTAAATTCTCGGATTAGAAGTGCTTGACCTATTCCTAGTTTTCAATGTGTACAACCACCTTTCACCAGACACCTGAAGACTAACCTGGGATTTTGCCCATATTCTCACCCACTGCTTATTATTCTTCATGTTGTTAGTAGGTGCCACTGAGTCAGGTCTGATGCATAGGGACCCCATACACGGCAGAATGAAACACTCCTTGATTCTGTGCCAGGCACATGATCTTATCTGTGTGCAAGCTCATTGTGGCAGACACTGTGTCAATCCATCTGTTGGAGGGTTTTCCTTTCTTCGTTGACCTGCTACTCTCTCAAACATGATCCCCTTCTCCAGGGGTTGGTCCCTCCTAACTACATGTTCAAAATAAGTAAGATGCAGTCTAGCCATCCTTACTTCCAAGGAGCACTCTTATTACACTTCTTCTAGGATAGATCTGTTGGTTCTTTTGGCAGCCCATGGAATATTCAATAATCATCTCCAGCACCATAATTCAAAAGCATCAATTTTTTTCTTGTCTCCCTTGTTCAATGTCCAGCTTTCACAACCATATGATGCAACTGAAAATACCATGGCATGAGTAAGGCACACCTTTGTCTTCAATGTGACATCTTTACTTTTCAATACTATAAAGAGGTTTTTTGCCACAGCTCTTCCCAAAGCAATGTGTCTTTTGATTTCTTGACTGCTGCTTCCACGGGTGTTGATTGTAGAGCCAAGTAAAGCAAACTCATGCACAACCTCAGTCTTTTCTCTATTTATTGTGAGGTTGCATACTGACACAGTTGTAAGATTTTTGCTTTATTGATGTTTAGTCACAATCCATACTGAAGGCTGTGATCATTGATCTTCATCAGTAAATGTTTTAAATCCTCTTCACTTTCAGCAAGCAGAGTTCTGTCACCTGCATAATGCAGATTGTTAATGAGTCTTCTTCCAATCATGATGCCATGTTCTTCTCATAATGTTCAGCTTCTTGCATTATTTGCTCAGCATATAAATTGAAGAGATATGATGAAGGTATACAGCCCTGATGCACACCTTTCTCAACTTTAAACCAGACAGTGTTTCCTTGTTCTGTTCGAACAACTGCCTCCTGGTTCATGTACAGATTCCTCATGAGTACAATTAGGTGCTCTGGTATTCCCATTATTCAAAGTGTTATCCATAATTTGTTATGATCCACACAGCCAAATGCCTTTGCATAGTCAATGAAACATAGATAGACATCTTTCTGATATTCTCTGCTTTCAGCTAATATCCATCTGACCTCAGCAATGATGTCCTTGTTTCCCCCACCTCTCCTGAATCTGGCTTGATTTTGTGGCAGTTCCTGTCTATATACTGCTGCAGTGGCTTTTGAATGATCTTGAGTAAAATTTTGCTTATGTGTGGTATGAATGATATTGTTCAATAGTTTCCACATTCAGTTGGTTCCCTTTTTTGGGGAATAGGCACAAATATGGATCTCTTCCAGTCTATTGGCCAGGTAGCTGTTTTCCAAATCTGTTGGCATAAACATGTTAGTCACTCCTTATATTCTGACCACTTTCCTGACTATGAAGTCCCCACCCTTCCAAGCACTGTCCCCATAAGTGGCTGCTCTGCTGCTACTCCACATTCTGTGCCTGACTTGCCATCTGCTGGCCAGGCCAGCCTTCGCATGTATTTCCACTCACTTTCTTTGAGCTTTGGGTAGTAGTTGCTGGAGGTCTGTCCTAGATAGTAGTGCTCATCTGTGAGCACTTCTTCATTAAAGTAAGTCTGTAAAACTTTTCCCCTTTTCACACTTATTTAGTTTGCACCTCTAAGATTTGCTTCTGGGTACAGATGGGTTCAGGAAAGGGCCGAACACCATTCATACCTGCTGCCACCAGTCACACAGCTGCATCCCTCCCCAACATCAGACACAGGTTGCAGGTCACCTGAAACACTCCTGCCCACTTCACATGGATCTGCCTTGGGCCAAAGGGAAAGAACTTTCTACATAGGCCCTTGGGGTGTTCATTGTGGCTTAACCAGAGCAGTGTGTTACTTTCAACCCTATTCCCTTCCCATTATCCACTGAAAAATTAATGTTACTGGCTTATGGGCATCAATGAGAGACTTAAGTATGGTATAGTGACTTGTAAATATATTTATCTATTCTGACAATAGGCAGTTGTCTCATGTGATAATAACCAAGATGTACTTTTTAAAGTTATTTTCTGTTTTAGAGGATTATCAAAAACATGCTATCTGGCCTCTTTTGTTTACTTACCAAACTAAAAAGACAAATACTTTCTCACATTTCTCTCTAAAACCAAGTCTAGCCATCTTTGAGACTAGAAAAAGAGAGATTGCTTCAGCACAGGAAGCCAGGGAAGTGCCATTGGTGGCAGGTGCAGGAGGAAAGTGCCCTAAGGGCAGACTCTTGAAGGGCAACCTGCAGAGGAAGAGGATTTCCAAGACCACAGCATTGCCATCGGTTGCCCTTCCTCGGGCTGACCAGACTGCACACTGAGTGGTTTCTGAAATCATCCTGCCTGGAAAAGACCCTTTGGTGGGGTGGCCTGGGTGGGGAGTCTGTCTAATGCAGGACAGACTCATCCACCCAATCCAAAGGTTCCTAGCCGGGATGTGTGAACCCCAGAGAGTCCAGAGAGGAGGTCAGTAAGGTAGGCATTCCTGTGGGCCAGACGTCCAGGCACAGCATGGCTCAGCTAAATCCTTTGATGGAAACCCTCCAGGGTGAAATCAAGGTGTCAGCTCAGCTGGGATCTTTTCTGGAGGCTCTGGAGAAGATTCTGCTTCCAAATGCATTCAGGTTATGGCAACATTCAGTTCTTTGCATTTATACAACTAGAATCTCTTCCTCTTCAAGCTGATGAATGGCACATTGGATCTTTACCATAATTTGAATCTAACTTCTTCTGACATAACCTCTCTACTCTCAGCCAGAGAAACCTCTTCTGTTCTTTTTATTTTATGGTGGCAAAATATGTATAACATAAACTTGTTACTTTAAGGGCTTGTAATTACACTAGATACACTGAGATTAATTCAAAATAACCTATCTGTTTTGAGGCCACTGATTAATAACCTTAATTACCTCTGAAAAGGACCCTTTCCCTTGAAACACAACAAAGCCATGGACATGATGCCAGGAAGCAGATTCTGGAAGCCAAAATTCTGTCTACCACAATAATTATCAATAGATTCAATTAATACATTTAATGTGGCTAGTAAATTAGTGTGGAAGCCACCTTCCTTGAAAGTCATGCAGTGCATAGACCTTGATATTAGTTCTGGGAAGAGCTTGTGCAGCTTTGGTGCCAGAAAGATGTGTTCAAATACGTGTTTTACTATTTATATAACTCTGAGTAAGTTACTTAACCTCTCTCTGTCTTGGTCCCTTCCTCTGGATGTAACAAAAGTACTTTTCACTAGGGGATGTTGAAAACATGACAGGAGTTAATACATATAAAGGGCATAGATCAATACTTGGAATGGGAACATTATATAATACCTCAATAAATTCTATAATTTTTGAGCCTGAAAACATGGTAGTGGCAGTGGTAAATGGAAGAAAGAGAACAGATTTAGAGACACTACAGAAGTCACTGGTAAAGATCACCATTTCATTTAATCTGGCTTTTGAGCCAATGAAATCCTATAGCATCTGCATTGGTCTTCTATGGCTGCTATAACAGATGACTACAAACTCAGTGGTTTAAAATAATACCAATTAATTTTTTTCTTTTATTGATGTGTATGAATTGTGCACATTACTGAGTGTATCATCCAGGGTTCTCCAGGAAAATAGAACCAATAGAAAAAATAGAGAGATATATAAGTATATAAAATAAAGGGACAGTGTAGTTCCACAGCTACATCTGCAGGGAGACAGGTAGCCACTCAGTCCAAGAGCTGAAAACCTGAAGAATAACCACCTGGTGTTGAGGTCAAGAAGCACCTGGAAAGTCTGGTGTTGAACCCACATGAAAGCTGAGAAACTGTGGGCTAACATCTGCAGGCAGTGGCAATTAGAAGTGTGCACCCTGCTCCAGAAGAGTTTTAATCTGTGTGGTTTTATACACTGTCTTCTTCCTTCTCCTTTATGTTGACTGGGTCTCCAGCCTATGGAATGATGGTGACCACATGTCAATCATTTCTGAAAGCGCCTTGACAGGTGCAGGAGTTTGGTTTAAGCATCTCTTGCATGGGCTGGGGTTTAGATCACTTGATAGAGTGCTGCTCTGCACTGTCTGAGGCCCTGGGTTTGATCCTCAACACTGCAAAAAGGGGAAAAGGACCTGGCAATCCAGTCCTGAAACAATCCACCATCAAAAATCCTATGAATAGCACAGAAGCACTGACACAGTGCTGGGCATGGGACAGTGTAGGGGAGTGTTTCATTTTGTTGTACAAAAGGTTGCTATGAGTCGGATCTGAGTTAATGACACTTAACAACAATAATCCAGTCCAGTTGACAATCAAGGCTAACCATTACAATGGGGTTCAGTGTAATATTTCAATATATGCACACAACATGAACTGATAAAATCCAGCCTCCCTATTACTACCTTATCCCACCCTCTGATATATTCTCTTCCCAACCTCTAGCAAACAAGAAGTAAATGGGACAGATGAGAAAGAGAGAGAAGAGAAGGCAGCTGAATTTATGATCCTGGAGCCTTTCCTCCATCTTCAAAGCCACAATTATGTGACTTAGATCTCAGCTTCTGTGGTGACCTCCCTTTCACAAACTCTCCTGCCTCCTTTTGCTTGTAGAGATCCTTGTGATGATATTGGGCCTGTTCAGTAATCCAGGATAATTTTCCCATTTCAAAACCACTAGTCTAATCACATCTGCAAAGTCCCTTTTGCCATAAGGAAACATATTCAGAGCTGCCATGGATTAAGACATCAGCATCAGCCAGGTGCCTTGGTGCACACTGATAATCCCAGCAACTCAGGAGGTTAAGGCAGGAGGATCATGAGTTCAATGCCAGAGGGAGCCTGTGCAACTCAGTAAGACTGTGTCTCAAAATAAAAAATATTTAAAAGGGGGGTTGAGGGTGTAGCTCAGTAGTAGAGTGCTCGCCTAGCCATTATTCTGCCTACCAAAGAATATACTACTTAAAATGTGATATATTTTTAAACCTAATATTTTGGCAGGAAGTGCTGAAGATTGAATCCAGGGACTTACATATGCTATGCACATACTCTACCACTGAGCTACACCCCTAGCCCAACAGTTTTAAAATTTGTGTGGAAAGGATATAAAGTCAAGCATCTAGCATATATCAGCTAAGTGAGATGAGACCAGAGGGTGCCAAAATGTATACATATTAACAGTGATAAAGCTCTAATACTCAATATATGCCAGTAACAAAAGATGTATACAAATCATGTTTGACTTCTGCAATTACAAGAGGCCATACTAACATTGCTACAATAATTAAATCAAATTTGAAAAATAATACATAGATTGTTATCATTCTTAGGTGCCGTTGAGTTGGGTCCAACTCACAGCAACCCAATATACAACAGACTAAACAGTATCCAACACCGTGGCTTGCCCGGCACTATTGTCAGTGCTTCTTTGCTATTCATAGGATTTTCAGTGGCTGATTCTTTTGGGGAGTGTGCTGCCAGGTCATTCTCCCAAGCCTGAAGCACCCAGTCTTCCCAGGCAGTCTCCCATCCAAGAGCTAACCAGCTCCAACCCTACTTAGCTTCTGAAATCTGATGAGATCGATGCCACAGTGGTACAGCTGCAGGCCATACATAAATAACATCTCTTTAAATGTGTGTGCATTTTTTGGCACCCCTCATACATACAGTGTTCTTTGGAAACTTTATATGGAGATGAAATGGTAAGGCTACCAATTTCTGTGCTGGTTAGATTATTTTAAAAGAATATTGTTCTAAAACAATTTGACATCTCTACTCAAAAAATCACTATTTCAAGTCAGAGCACCTGTAGATTGTATACTGGTGAACACCCTGCAATTATTCATTATTAAATATCTTTCATTTTTTTACTTGCAATCAGCTTGTCAGTTTGTATAAATATTACCACCTGCTCTATCTTCTCCTCCTACTTAAAATACACCTATAGCCTCAATGCTTGGAAAAACTTGTAAAGTATACAAGATTTTTTTGTGTCTCTTCTTGAAACATAAGCATGCAATAGCTTCACCCACTACTTCTCTTCTTATAATTAAAGATCTAACTCTTAGTGCCATCTGAGAATCGTGTTGATTTCTGGTGAGATGACATGCCTCCAACGTTTATCCTATGAGAATTTCTTCAACAAACTTTCTAGAGCAGGCAGATCTTACAATAGACAATGTTGAAACTCTTAGGTCTAAATTCCTCTTTGCCTAAGAGTTGCCAAATTGTGGCTTCTTTTCTATTTGAAATTTTTATTATTCTTTTATCGCTATAGTAAAGTGTCGATTTCTTCATATCACTTGAAATCTTATTTCAGTATGTATACATTTAAATTTAAATGCAGTTCGCTTCTGACTTATAATAATATTTTTGATTTTACAATGGTGTGAATGTGACTTGCATTCAGTAGAAGCTGTACTCTGAGTTTTAAATTTGGATCTTTTCTCCTGCGTATGATATGTGTGCAATCCTCTCTCTGGATGCTGGACAGCAGCAGAGAGCTGCAGGTCCCGGTCAGTCTCACAATCAAAAGAGGAAGTGGCTGAGGCTCTGCAGAGCACTATGATGCTAAGCTACGTGTCTCAGTGGGTTGGGTTATATTTTCTACTTACAATATTTTCATTTTACCCTGGGTTTATCGGGACCAAACCCCATCATAAATGAAAGAGTGTGTGTGTGTACACATTTTTACCATTTGCAACTATTTTACATATTTTTGTCCTCTGTTTTATATAATTTTAGTACAATCACTTGTGAGGATTAAGTATATGTGAAGCACTCTTAAAAGCCGAGAATAATAAACTGAAATGATATAACTCTTGCTCATCTGGGGATCTCATACTGAGCAGAAAGGGGTCTTTATGGTCAGAGTTTTTAAATAGAATAAAAATCATATTTAAAATATATACATGCTTGGACTTGGAGTTTGGATATCTGTGGTGTCAAAGAAGAGAAGAACAGAAATAATGATCAATTTATGGTTTGGAAAACTGTTTGCACATCAGTACTTCCAAGTAAGATGAATAATATGGGGAAATACAAAGTTTGGATGGAGTCGATGGTTTAGCTCTAAACCTGCTAAATTTGGTGTGCCTGTAGCATCTCCAGTTGAAGATGTCCCATAGGCAAGTGTTCATTTATTCAAATACTATTTGGGAAGTTATTACAGTGAACCCGAAAAGAAATTATTATAGTTCACGCTAGCGTGGAAGCAATAAAGATAGGGAGAAGTAAAAGTAACTTTCTTCTGTATCTTAAAGGTGTCTGGTTCATCAAGAATTGAATGGGACTGGTAAGAAAAAGGGAGAAAAGCAGACAGCTGAGTTTATTTATGATTCTGGAGTTGAGAAAGATGTCAAGACTAGAGAAAGATATCTGGAAGTTAGTGCATAAGAGGTAGAGAAGATTGTGAGAGTGAAAGGTCACACTGGGACAGGTGTAAAGTCAGCAGATGAGGCAGCACAGGGCAGCTTCCTGGGCTACGTAAATAAGAAACAAAGTGACAGAGATAGGGGAAATCAGGAGAGCACAGAAGCCGAGGGAGAGGTGGTTTTCAAGAAATGGGGAGTTCAACAAGGTCAACTACCAGAGCAGTAGAGTCAAACAAGGAATGAAATATCTTTTAATGAATTTGGCCATTAGGAAGTAACTAGTGAATGCTGTAATGGTTTCCCTAAAGGGATGGGATAAAAATCATTTTGAGTCACTTTAACAAAAGCTTACTATTTTTAATAATAGTCTATCCTTTTAATGGAAATAGATATAGTTATTAAAGTATACACCTATACGATGGTTAGAATATTAATTTCTCAACTATTTGGCATTTGAGAATTTTCTGCAGTTTTTCACCATTATGAATAGTGTATACATGCCTTTTTCATTAAAAGATTAAAATTTGGTTTATTATTTTGCTCAAATATGCACTGTCCTTCAATTTGAAGGAAGAAGTGCAAGTAAATCTTAGTATCTTAAAATAATTTAAACACTCCAATTTTGCATAATTATTATGCAGAAACATTTTTTTTCTTGCTGCTCTGTTTGCTATTTTGAGATAGAAACCACACCAGGCTAGGCTGTTGTCTAATAGAGAATGCACACTTCTAAAGCAAGCATTTTGTTCTTACTGTATACCAAAGCCCTCTATTGATTCATATGATAATATATAACACTATACACCAATCAACTTCCTTTCTTTATATTATAAGCTACTCAATGCCAATTAGACACGAGTTTCTTCAGTTTCAAATGACTGAAGCAACTTCCCACTGATTAGCTATTTTTGTTGACCTCACTTCACTAGAGTTCTTCAATCTCTGCTTAATTTTAGCAATCACAAGTCTCTCATCTAATTAACAAAAAAACTGGGCCATTGCTTCAGTGGCCTGCATTCAATCTTATTTTGACTGGCAGTTTTCTAATAATGTCACATGTTCTTTCCTCTCCTGTGCTTATAATATCGTAGTTTCTATTCCATTGAGCCCGTTCTCTTTCCCCAGTTCTCTCTGCTCTCATTCTGTTTTTCTCACATTTCTTTTTCTTCTCCTCTTATTTACTTTGTAGCAACAGCAGCACTTTCCCTTGTTAACACCTCCTTTAGAAGACTCTTCTGTAATGTCACCCAACTCTTCCTCCCTTTTGCTTAGTTGTAGAACTACGTGAAATGTGTCTAATCACTCTCCCATGTGGCAACCTTTCAAAAGTTTAACAAAACCCACTATTGCTGCCAAAGTCTTCACTCTTCCACCTTCAGCAACTCTTTAAGAACAGACTCTGAAGCTCTTTTAATCTCCCCACTGATGTTATATCTTCTCCCAAGAAAAGCAACATCCCTCCTAGGTTTTGGTACAACTGTATGAACAATGTTTTGGTTAGGTTCAGACTCCACAGCATTCAGTAAAAATCTTTGGATATGAACATCCTACTTCTACCAATATGCTAACATGTCAGGCAGCCTTGTCAACTTGTCTTGTATTCAGTTAAAATTTCTGGGACCACATCCTACCAAAACATATGGGATACAGCAAAGGCAGTTTAAAGAGGGAAGTTTATAGCATTAAGTGCCTTCATCAATAAAGAAGAGCCAAATAAATGACTGAAGACATCTTAAGACACTAGAAATCCAACAAAGAACCAATCCTAAAAGGAACACCCAAAAGGAAATTACAAACATAAAGGGAGAAATATCTCAATTAGAATCCAAAGAGATAATACAAAAAATTAATAAGACTAAGAGCTGGTTATTTGAAAAGATTAATAAGATAGACAGCCCTCTGTCTAACCTCATCAAAAAGAAAAAGGAAAAATCTAACATAGTACGGATTATGAAAGACAACGGGTCCATAACCACCGACTTCAAAGAAATACAGAAAATAGTCAGGGATTAGTACGAGAGACTGTATTCCAAAAAAATATGAAAATGCAGAAGAAATGGCCAAATTTATTAACATGTATGACCTACCAAAGCTAGCCCCAGAAGACATAACTGACCTAAACAAGCTCATTGCATATACAGAAATAGAAAAGGTAATAAAAATTCTCCCAGCAAAGAAGAGCCCAGATCCTGATGGACTCACAGAAGAATTTTACCAAACTTTTAAAGAAGATATAATACCTGTCTTCCTCAAATTATTCCAAAAAGTAGAAAAGGAGGGAACACTCCCAAACTCATTCTATGAAGCTACCATCACCCTGATACCTAAACCAGGAAAAGGTTCATCTAAGATAGAGAATTATAGACCCATCTCCCTTATGAATCTAGATGCAAAAATATTTAATAAAATTCTGGCAAACAGAATCCAGCAGCATATGAAAAAGATTATTCACCATGACCAAGTGGGATTTATGCCACAGATGCAAGGCTGGTTCAACATATGGAAATCAATCAATGTAATCCATCATATCAAGAAACTGGCAAACAAAAACCACATGATCATCTCAATTGATGCTGAAAAGGCCTTCAACAAAGTCCAACACCTTTTCATGATAAAAACACTGGAGAAGATAGGTATAACAGACAAATACTTTAATATCATAAAAGCCATTTACGACAAACCTACAGCCAACATTATATTAAGTGGAGAAAAACTGAAACCATTTCCTCTTAGATCTGGAACAAGACAAGGATGTCCTCTCTCTCCTATTCTATTTAACATAGTAATTGAAGTCCTGGCCAGGGCAATCAGACAAGAAAAAGAAATCAAAGGGATACAGAATGGCAAGGAAGAGGTCAAATTATCCTTATTTGCAGATGATATGATCCTATACCTGAAAGACCCCAAAACTTCAACCAGAAAACTTCTAGAACTAATTACCTCCTTCAGCAAAGTCGCAGGTTATAGAATCAATGCACAAAAATCAATAGCTTTTCTTTACACCAACTGCAAACAGGAAGAGAAGGAAATTTCAGAAAAAATACCATTCATGATAGCCCACCAGAAAATTAAATACCTTGGAATCAATCTAACCAAAGACCCTTCCAATCTCTCTAAGGAAAATTTCAAAACATTAAGGAAAGAAATAGCAGAGGACACTGAAAAATGGAAAGACCTTCCCTGCTCCTGGATAGGGAGAATTGATAGAGTAAAAATGTCTATCCTACCAAAAGCAATCTATAGATTTAATGCAATACCCATTAAAATTCCACTGACTGACTTTACAGAAATAGAAAAAATAATCCAAAAATTCATATGGAACCACAAAAGACCACATATAGCCAAAACACTCTTAAGGTGCAAAACTAATGCAGGTGGAATTACAATCCCTGACTTTAAGCTATACTATAGGGCAGTAGTAGCAAAAACAGCTTTGTACTGGCACAAAAATAGGCCTGAAGACATGGAACAGAACAGAAGGCCCAGAAATACCTCAACACACCTATAGCCACCTTATTTTCCACAAAGGAACAAAGCAAGTAAACTGGAAAAAGGACAGCCTTTTCAATAAGTGGTGCTGGGAAACATGGTCATCACATGCAGAAAAATGAAAACTGACCCACATCTCTCAATATGCACGAGAGTTAACTCAAAATGGATAAAAGATCTCACCACCAGAAATTTTAAAACTTTTATAGAAGACAAGGTAGGCAATACACTCCATCATAGGCATAAGAAAGTATTTCCTTAATAAGACTCCAATTGCTCAAGAAATTGCAACAAGAATAGATAAATGGGATCACATGAAATTAAAAACCTTCTGCACAACAAAAGAAACAATTAACAGAGTCAAGGAAACCCCCACTGAATGGGAAAAAATCTTTGCATCCTGTACATCAGACAAAGGTCTAATTACTAGAATTTATAAAGAACTCAAGAAAAAAACTCCCCAAAAAACAACCCAATACCCAAATGGGCAAAGGAACTGAGTAGACAGTTCTCAAATGAAGAGGTCCGTAAAGCCATGAAACACATGGAAAAATGCTCAATATTCCTAGCCATTAGGGAAATGCAAATTAAAACAACTGAGATTTCACCTTACACCAATAAGAATGGTCAAGATCAATAAAACAAATAACAACAAATACTGGTGAGGTTGTGGAGAAAAGGGAACACTCTTACATTGTTGGTGGAGCTGTAAATTGGTCCAACCATTGTGGAAATCCATATGGAGGTATCTTTAAAAACTGAAAATAGATTACCATATGACCCAGCTATAACACTATTGGGGATTTACCCAAAGGGAGATGTGTCATCATACCACAGAGACACCTGCATCTCCATGTTCAGTGCAGCACTTTTCACAATAGTAAGGATATGGAATCAACCAAAGTGCCCTTCAACAGAAGAATGGAAAAAAAACTATGGTACATATACACAATGGAATACTATTCAGCAATCAAAAAAATGAAATAATGTCATTTGCAGCAAAATGGATGGAATTGGAGAAAATTATTTTAGGTGAATGAACACAAGCTCAGAAAGAGAAACACCACATGCTCTCACTCATATGTGGGAGCTGAATCAAAATTAGAAGGAAAAGATTCTATACCAAGGTCGGATCATAATAAAAGAAAAAAAGCTAAGAATGGTATTATTATAGATGGTCTAGAAAATGCATGTAATAGTTTTGACAAGGTAAAAAGAAAGCTCACCACAGGAAAAGTTTCTATCTTAAACAGAACTGGAAGCCAAGGATATATAGAAAAATATTACCATAAAAAGACAAGTAAATGGTAGAGAAGTCTTTGATGGGGGTGGGATGGGTGGGAAGCGTACATGAGGGTAAGGGGGAACCTATATGAATAATGTACAACAAAATGCTTATATGAAAATGTCACAATGAAAAGCATGTCAGAATGAATCACATTAAGGTGTACATTAAAAATTTCCAATAAAAAAAAGAAGTTTGAAGGATCAAGAAACATGAAAAAAATGCTCAATATCCCTAGCAATTAGGAAAATGCAAATCAAAACACTGAGATTCCATCTCCAGTAAGAAGGGTCAAGATCAAGAAAACAAATAATAACAAATGCTGGTGAGGATGCAGAGAAAGAGAAATCCTTTTACACTGATGGTGGGCCTATAAATTAGTTCAGCCACTATGAAAATCAATACAGAGGTACCTTAGAAAACTAAGAATAAAACTGCCATATGACCCAGTTATACCACCCTGGGAATACATCCAATGGGAGATAAACCATCATATCACCTGCATTTCCGTATTTAATGCAGCACTTTTCAGGATCACAAGGATATGGAACCAGCCAAGATGTACATCAACAGACGAATGGATAAAAGAAACTGTAGCATGTATACACAATGGATTATTACCCAGCAATAAAACAGAAGGAGATAATGTGATTTGCAGCAAAATGGATGGAACTGGAGAATATCATAAAGGAATGAGCCCAGGCTCAAAAAGAGAAGTACTATATGTTCTCATTCATATGTGAGAGCTAAATCTAACTTAAAGGAAGAAAATTATATATATATACAATCAATACAGCTTATATAAGAAGGGAAAATGAAAGCAGAGTAGAATAGAAAAAGGGGGAGGAAGCTAGAAAACTAACAAGCGGACCAGAAGTTGAAGAATGGGGCAAGGGGAAAGGAAATAATGTGGAAGGATAAAGGAGAGGATAGTTCCAAAATAGGTAATACAACAATATAAGTACATGAAGAGGGAAAGGAATATAACCCAAAATACCTATAATTTTTTACTATATCAAAAGGTTCTGTGAAATATGTAAGTTGATGAAAGTATAACCAAAAGTGATGTAATAGTTGCATGATGGAAATAACATAAGCTTTATTACTCTGTACCCCACCAACATTTATAAATAAAGGGGATTTATTAAAAAAATAATTCTTTCCAAAATATTTCCAGGATACATCTTTGCATTGACCATTCTGGATGAATGTTCACTAATACAAGGGATACTTTTTAAATAAGTGCATTTAAGTCTCATGTTTCAGAAAAGTTTTCTTTAATTATATTTAAAACTAATTATTCTATTCCATTGTTTTGCCCTTTTTTCAGGGATTACATTTATGTATATGTTGAATCTCCTTTGCCTACCTTCAACATATTTTCATTTCTCTCTAATTCTTCTTTGTCTTTTCTATCTCTGTATCATTCATTTGCTTTTTTCATTTTTATCTTTTATGTCCCTTCATTTACCTTCATTTTCTTCAGTTGTGCCAATTCCTGTTCCATACCCTCCAGCAGCCTGCCAGTAACATCCTCTTCTCCTTTTTTCCCCTCTGATCTAATAATTCCACTTTGTGTTCTTCCTTTATTATTGCAATTGCTTTATTAATTATTCATTTAATTAATGGGATTTTGAATTATGTATTTAATCTTTGTGACAAAATACTTTTTAGGTGAGTTTTCACTATTTACAAGAAATTTTTGGCTATTCTTTTTCATATTTCATATCATGTCTGCACGCATATGACTTCTATGTTACTCCTATTTGAATGAGTTGAATTCTCCTGGAGAATTGGAAGGAGGTCCCTGTGAAGGGACTGATAACCAGCAGTTTCCCAGCCAAGGGCTTCTTTGCTGCTGCTATAAGTTGTTTCTTTATAACATGATTCATCTGTGTAATTACACCTCTTCTGTTGTTCACTGCCAAATCAAGTTCTGTTCTTCCTCAGTTACTTCATGGATCACCTCACAGGTTACAGATTACAAAGGCACTTTCAGAAACACTTATGGAATTTTTCTGGCTCTTAATGAGGTGTGCTATTCACTTTTCACCAGCTATATTAATCCCAGTCTTTCCCATAGCATTCCCTTTTTAGATTAAAGCTCTTGTGCTTTTGAGAGGAGAGATTCAATGGATATTTCTGTGCTCTGCTATAGTAGGTCACTCCACTCCTCACCTCCCATTTTCAAACCACGTTATTAAGATGTCAATCTTTGCCCGACTGCCTGACTTTGACTTAGGAGTTTGTGGATTTTCTGCTGGTTTTGCTGAAAATGTAATTTGTGGGTATTTCTTTTCATTTTGTTGTATTGTTGTTTTATTGTTTGGAATGAATTCTAAGAGAAGTGAGAAAGTTTAGTTTCTATGCAAACTAGTCCGGTTAACATTTAGAAATATTTTCCTCCCAGTTTTTTTCTACCAAGATGATTTTTCATGAAGAAGCTCAGTGTATGTGTTTACCTATCAATGAAGTTTATCCTAAAAAATAAAAATAAAGTACCTTAGCACACTTTTTGGTAAACCCAGGCTGCTTCCTTTAACATTTAGAGACCTACCATTGAACAGCCTGTTCCGGGATGATGCCCAGTTATAAAGTCAAGCCCATCAAACTATTATCTATACAACAGTTCTTTTTGGTTTTTCAAGATAAGTTCTTAATATGTAGTCCAGGCTGACCTTGAACTCACAATAAAATCTAGATTGTCCTCAAGCTCTATCCTGCTGCCTCAGCCTCCTGAGTACTGGGATTATTTGCATGCATCACCATGCCTGGCTGAAGCACATCTTTTTTCTTTTTTTTTTTTTTTTTTTTTTGTACTAGAGTAGAACCCAGGGTCTCATGCATACTTTGCAAGTGTTCTACCACTGAGCTACTCTCCCAGCTCATTTTTTACTTTTTATTTTGAGGTAGAGTCTCACTAGGTTACACAGGCTGCCTCTGGCCTTGAAACTGAGATCCTCCTGCTTCCACCTCCCAAGTCTCTAGGACTGTAGGTGTGAGCTACCACAGCTGGCTTTAAAGACATATCTCTTTGAAGATTCAGAAATTTTGTCCATTTTTGATCTTTTGCTAACACTGTTTCTTTTAATAATTTTGAAGATTCATCACATTGATTCTGGGGTCTTAGCAGTTGAGGCACAATTTGTTCAGGTACAAAAACTGAATCTTAATGTTTTTGGGTGTTCTCCCTTTTTTAAAGAAAAATATCTTAATTGAGAAAATTAAATCATTAATCTAGTAAGTCTTTCAGTATTTTAAATCAACATTTTATATGCTGACTTTCTAAGCAAAATGTTTGTGTTTGACTAATAGAAAATTTTCATGAAATAGCAACATCATAGCTAAATTGACCAGGGAAAGATACAGACAGGCCAGGTTTATAAACAGGAAAACTAGTGCTGGTGCCCTAAATAGAACACAGGTTTCTAATTATTTTGCTAGTAACAATTACAATCCCTTTACCCTCTTACCATAACCTACAGTTTCACAGATTTTTCATTCATTCATTCAAAAAATATTACTAAATGGTTACTATTGCCAGACCCAGTATGGATGCAAAGGATACAATGATGATCAGAAACAGACATTATCCTGTGGAGAGAGAAATATTACTCAACTCAATCACACCTCCATGGAAAGAGTTGTTGTTGAACTATTCTGCTAGCTCTTTTCTGGTTTTCTGGTCATAGTGGTGTTATCTGCAATCAAGCCTTTTTCTTTCTCTGTTGGCTCAATTCACCATCCCACAGGCCTGGAGTCCTCATGGATTCTAAGGTATGGGCAAGTGGTATTTCTAAACATTTTCCAACAATATTTGGCACCTAAGATCAGACTGCTGGGTTCCTGAGCCCAAAATGTTTACTTCCTGCCTACTGTCCATGCAATGCACCCTTCTTACTTGCTTTCTTAGAAGGTTGACCAACAGGAAGTCAAATCTCTACATAGAGAGTTTAATTAAGAGGTCATCCCAAGCAAGTCTTTTTGGAGATGCTAAGACTGCAGTCTCCCACATGTCTGTCAGCTTGTGCTGTGGGGTCTTGTGTGTTGTGATGTTCAAAGTAATGCCACCGGTGTCTCAGATACCAGAAAGAGCACCCATGGTACACAGGTTTCAACTGAGATTCCAGACTTAGACAATCTAGGCAGAAGGACCTGGCATCCCTCTCTTGAAACAATAAGCCATTGAAAAGCTTATGAATAGCAGAGAAGCACTAGAAAATGTAGTGCCAGAAAATGAGCCTCTCAGCTGGAAAGCATTCAAAAGATGATTGAGAAAGAGTTGCCTCCTCAAAGTAGGGTCGACTTTAATGATGGGAATGGTGTAAAGCCTCTGGGATCTCCAGGTGCTGATATGGCATGACTCATAAGGAGAAGAATCACAGTGGCTGCAACAATGGGCTCAAACATAAAAAGATCATGTGCATGGCACAACATCAGGGATTATTTTGTTCTGTTGTACATATAGTTGCTATGAGTCAGACCCAGCTTGACAGCACAGAAGAGTGTAGTGGCCCATGTAGCTTTTAAACTCTCGGTTCACAAGTAAAACCTACCCACATGATCACATTACTCAGTACCTATAAAACAGATTATATAATAGCATATTAATGAAAAGTTCAGCAACATATGCCCTAGGAAGGATGGTCTAGGGTGAGGTCTAAGGAGAGAACTAGTGTGAATTACACAATGACTCCAGGAAATCGTGTCTGAAGCAGAAGGACAAGTGTGTGCAAAGACAGGAAATAACAAAAGGGTCAGAAATAAATCTAGTGTAGCTGGATTGCCATGATAGTAGATGATTCTGGAAATGATAGGACTATGTCATTCAAGTTTCTGCAGGTTGTGTTTAAAATTTAAATCTCTGACTAGATCATGGTGTCATAAGCCTGAAATCCCACCCAGCACTCCGTGTTCAAGATGCTGAGGCAAGTTTGAGGCCAGCCTGGTGTTCATAATGAGTTCAAAGCTAGCCTGGCCAACACAGCAAGACTCTGCCTCAAAAAAAAACCAAATAAATAATAAGCAGATAAATAAATAAATAAATAGAGTTGCATTCTTTATATACTCATTTGTGTGGTAGAAGGAGTGGGGAAGGCAGGTATTTATTTTGCCTTCCAAAAACATCCTTTTGCATGGAATGAAACAGAAGAAGAATGGAAGGTGGGACCAATGAGAAGAAAAACATAGTATTCCAGGTGAAAGAAGACAGTAATGGGGACTAGGATGGTAACAGTGACATTGAGGCAAATGGATAGTCTCCAGGGATTCCAAATTTCCAGGACTTTGGGATATTGAGAGAAAGGACAGTTTCCCTAGGGTCCCTGTGTTCCTGGCTTACATGAAAGATAGTGATTTCATTCACTGAAGTAGGAAACTGTAGAAGACCCCAGTGTGTCCACTTTGGAAGGTGGAGATGGAGGCAGAGGGAGTTTGGTTTTGAAAAATGCTATGTAAAAAAGAATGAAATTATATCATTTGCAGTAAAATGGATGGAACTAGAGAACATTACTTTAAGTGAGATAATCCAGGCTCAAAAAGAGAAATATCATATGCTCTCATGTGGGAACTAAATCTACCTTAAAGAGAAAAAATTATACATATATATGTATACAGTTACATAGATAAATGTACAACCATACTTATACAAGAATGGAAAATACAAGTTGACCCAAATGAGGGGGAGGGAACAGTGTAGAGGGGTAAAGAGGGAGAGCAAGTACACAAAATATAAGATGCAACTCTAAGAAAATAAGAAAAAGGGAAAAAATGTTGGGGTATAACAACACATGGTTACATACAGTCATTTCAGGTAAATTAAAATTCTTTTTTTCTGTTGTTTTGTTCTGTACAATGCTCAAGGAGATGGACGCTTTAAGAATATTGACTTGATAGTTGCATAATGAATGTGTCAACTGACATATTGCTCTGTACTCCACTAAAATGTATAAATAAAATACAAGAAAGAAAGAAAGAAAGAAAGAAAGAAAGAAAGAAAGAAAGAAGAAAGAAAGTGAAAAAGAAAAAGAAAGAAAAGAAAGAGCCATCATGCAGTGTTTTGAAGTATGTAAGAGGAGATGTCAAGTGCCTGAAACTCACATGCAAGTTCTGGAAAGGAAGTACAAGTTTATGCATTATTTGCATGGAAGAAATTTCCTTGCAGTTCAAATTCGTCTTCATCTTGCTCTTCTACTCTTTCTCATGTGAAGATCATGTGCTTTGATAGAGAAAATAGTAGAAAAATAGAAGTTTGACAGCGTGATATTTTGTCCTTTTCTTCCCTCCTCCTCCTGCTCCTAGCTCCTCTTCCTCCTCCTCCTTCATCATCATCTGTTCACATTAAACCATCTGCACCATGCCTTGGGGCTTTTCTCATTCTTCTCTTTGTTCTAAGCCATGTCTTTTTAAAAGAATTTTTAAATTTTTTCACAAACCTTTCATTGGAGGCTTTAGCTCTTGGTACAATTCTCGTAGACACTCATCACTTACACATATTCCTCTTGATTGTAAATTGTCTGCTATGGTTGGCACAAGTTTCCTTAATCTGGCTATAGCAAGACTCTCCCTCTATGATTCTTTTGATTTCATGAGCATTCTTCTGTATTTTCACCCAGAGCATTTGACATCTTAATCAAAAGCTAGCCTGGATCATCTTCTTCCTCATCCTCTTTCCTCTCCTTCCTTCCAAAGCCTTTCTCTTTATTCTCTTCTTCCTCCTCCTCCTCTTCCTCCCATCTTGCTCTCACTTTCTCTGATTTTGAAGTTTTCTTCTGATTAAAAATTAGCTATAGTAAAATATCAGCACAAATGGTTCCTTTGGTCTATCTACAGCCCTCTAAGTCCTCAGGAGTCTCCCACATCCAGAGTCATTCTTTCTCCTCCTTTACCTCTTCCTATCTTCCTTTTACAGAATGTATTATATGTAACTGATTCTAGTGGTAATAAAAATCATATGACAATATTTGCATGAACAATTAATTTTATTAATATCCTGATTGATATTTCATTCACAAAGCATAAAATGCACCCATTTAAAGTCTATAATTCAATGGTTTTAGTATATTCCCACAGTTATGCAATCATCACCACAATCTAAGATGAAAACATTTTCATCACTCCAATAAGAACTTCTGTGCCCATTAGAGGCCACTTCTCAGTATTTTCCATCCTAAGCCCACCACAACCACTAATCTACTACTTGCTGTCTCTACAGATTCTGCCTATTCTGAACATTTCATATAAATGGAATCAGAAAACATGTGACCTTTTGTCAATTAGCATACCGTGTTCAAGATGCATCCATGTTCAAGCATATATCAGTACTTTGTTTCTTTTTAATGCATTTTTGTTATCCATTCACCAGCTGATGGACATAAAGGTTGGTTCTGCTTTGGGCTGTTGTGAGTAATGGTGCTATGAACATTTGTGTACACACTTCTGTGTGGACATTGATTTTCATTTCTCCTGGTATGTGCCCCAGAGTTTAATTGCTAGGTTATAGGATAATACCATCTAAACATTTTGAGGCAAATCAATCATAAGAAGCTTGGAAGAGCAAGCTGCAACAGTTCCTTTGCTCAGTCTAGAAATGAGACACAAACTTTAAATGCATATTTTCTGGGATGTTTCTCCATGGGGGTTAACTTTTTAAAGATGGAAAGTGTCAGCCCAGATATCTCTAAAATGTGTAATTCTTTTAAGGAAAATTAATGAATAAAGGAATATTACTTACTTTTCTTCTAAAAGAGAACAAAAAATTTTATGTCCAGAGAACAGATATCTGTTGTGATTGTGCCCTCAGATACCCAAAGACTCTGTTTACTTGCTCTCTGAATGTTTTATCTATTTTGTGTGTCTGCACACTTAACTTCAGAATTAGAAAGTGCATCTGTCTTTCCATTGCTAGTGAGACTATCAGGCATTCTGTGTTTCGGAAATTGCAAAGATCACTCTCCAGTGTGGACTTCTCTTTGACAGAATATACATTACCCCTATATGTGCTGCAAGGCAAATCAATAGCCTAAGAATCCACCAAGATAATGAAAGAGTAATGTAATTTTGCTGGGACAGTGAGTATACAAGACACTGTAACTGCACTGCCACGCAAAATTGCACAGGCTTATAAATCTGCATTAAGTATTCACTTAAGTAAAATTCTTCTGTTAAAAGATTTGATTTTTTTCCTCATATGAATGAAAATATAGAGTTGCAAGTGTAGAGTTGTGAGCATATCGCCAATCACTCTCCCTCCACCCCCAAGTCCTGTGTTTACTGCCTCCCTCACCCACTTTGCATCGGCAAATCATAGAGAGAAGCTAAGTGCTCTCAGCTGCACTATACCAAATCAAAGCTGAGATGAATAATGAACTTAATTTTCCATAAGGACATTCTGTTTGGCATTTCAGCTAATAAGGTAAGCTAATGGCAATTCTGGGCTATGGAAAGGAAATATAGTCTCTTTGTATTCCATTTCTATGTTAATCCATAATTTTTCTTTTAACATGCTGGAGTTCATGTTTCATGATGTCTGTGAATTTGGGATAAGCATTTTTATAATGAGCACCCCCAGTGCATTCTCTTCTTTTGATGAAGTTGTTTATAGTTCCAGAGGGGCTGAGGGAGAATCCCAGCATTTTAGTAAGAGTGACATCCATATAATAATATTTTTGTCATCTATAGTACAGAGTGAATTTAGTTAAACAGTGGACTAGTTAGATACAGCAAAGATAGACTAAATTATTTGAGCACTGGTTGTTGAAAATATGTGTATCATGATATAATATAAATTGATGTTGAAATTTGCTCTAAAGAAAGCATACTATATACATCATGTTGGTTTCTGAATCATCTCATTTCTAAGTACATGTTATTCTAGAAAAGGTAGTAATTTTCAATTGCTAAAATTATCCCACAGCTTCGGGATAGGTGGGCTTTATTTTGTAAGATCGTATTTTTAAAGTAGCAGCATACTGATAATATGAATTTTTCTTATTACTTTCTTGATTTACCATGGTTGTGATGATTTCAGTTCATGTGGAAAATGTACTTGTCCACTAAGTTCATGGAATTAGAAGCAATCAGATCTTTAAGAGACTTATAGCATCATCTTGGCTACTGTATCTCAAAAACAAGAAGTGATGAGACAGTTACTAGGTTGGCTTCGCTTTCTGTGATAATGCTCTTCAGTGTTTAACACAGGGATTCTGATTTTATTCAGATCACAGCACAAATCTGTGAAACTCACAATGCCTTAGCAAGATGGAGAAAAAATCATAATCTTTTCTATACCAATGGAAAATATAATTAAGACTTATGTTTTCATGCATATCTGGGCTCACTGCTCTGTCACCTGATAATCAGAGATTCTTCTCTCAAAGTAGGTGACCTCAAAAGATATTTCAAAAAGTCTAATCAAAAACAGCCAGAGTATATGGGAAGATTTGGGAGAAATGGAAAGGAAATATTCCTTCTAGTCCATTGTCTCATCTTTGGACTCTATTTTTATGCATGGGAAATGAGCTTTGAGTTCCAGGTGGTTTTGTTTGGTGGAAGTCTTTAAACATCACAATCAGACTTTATAGAGAAAAGAGAACTTTCATTTCCTCCTTTAAATTATTCTCTCTGTCTGTTGTTCATAGAGTATAAACAGGATGCTAAGAGCTTGAGCACAAGGTATTTGTCTACCAATGATGACTTAACTCCATGTAAAATATCATTCATGGCTCACCTACAAATTCTAGACATTTCTCTTGAAATATCTCTAATTTAGGAATAGGAGTGTGGGATTTTATTCTATCACAGTTAATTTTTAAGAACAAGACAGAGATGTGTTACCTATTCGTACCTCAAAGTTTTAAAATATGTTCAATTTCAAGGCTTTTCTCTGTAGAGCTACCTTGAAAGCTCAGGCATGATGGGTTGTTTGGGGTTTGAAAGCTGTTTGGTTTTATTCTCTTTTCCCTCCTTACTCTCTCACCCCTCACCTCTCCAGAGTTGGGTGCCTCATATATTTTTTTGCTTCTTTGCTTCTGGATATTTTCCCCTGTTCCTTTCTCCCCAGTACCACTAATCAAGAACCTGTCCACTGCTCCATGTCCATCTTAAAGCTGGCAGAAAAAAACTAGAAAACACACCTTTGGGATCATCAGGTTGTTACCTTCTACTTCCTGTCATTTGTACAATAAGAGGATGTTTAAACCACATGACTTTTTATCCATTACTGCTACCTAAAGCCATAAAAATGAGCAAGGTCATTTGTTCCACATTCTTTTCATGATCTTTTTACTGCAGTGGCCAAAGCACGGAAAGTTGTCAGCCCTTTAAAATATTTTTGGTAATGCCAAATGTAAGGCATATGTTATTTACACATTGATACATTAAGTCTCTGTTAGTGGATTAATGGAGAAAACCTAGAGAAAAGGATACTAACATCCTCCCTACACACACACACACACACACACACACACACACACACAACACACACATGCACACACACACAGAGCAAACACCAGGGAGCAGCCACCAACCGGGGACAGTGGTGACTCAGGTGGCAGCATTGATACAGATGGCCCGCCATCATAAAAAGTTCTTGGCACCATGGCAAGGCGGCCTGACAGAAGGCAGCAGACAGATTTGTTCCCAAACACATATAAAGCCCATTCTTAGGCATAATCATAATTAACTGGAGGAAGAACAAGATGAGAGAGGATTAAAATATCACTGGACTTGGTTAATACTGTTAATGTGACCCTATTTATGCTCACAGACTGGGGAATCCAGGCATATCTGGGTTATAAGAAAAAAAGGCATTACTCAAAACCTATCATATGTAAAACTGCACTCAATATCCTTCCTATGAACCTCCATACACTGTGCTTCCTAGTCCTGCAAATGACACCATTATCTACCTTGTTTTTTCAATCCAGAAATACAGGCAACAACCTTAATACCTCCTTCTACTCTACTCTCCTATCGTGTCTCCAAGGTATTCATAAAAGCTGATTGAATGAATGAGCAGAAAAACCACCAAGTTCTATACATCTTATTTCTATCCACTTCCCTCCATTCTTCTGCCACTATCCCAGTTAAATCTACATCATTTTTAGCCCAGATTATTGTAAGTACCTTCTCTCTGATCTTCCTGCATCTAGTTTTCCCTCAATCCAGTCTATTCTGCACACTATAGCCAAAAATATCTTTGTAAAATATGGATAGAACCATTAAATCTTGTGCTTAAAAATCATTCAGAGCCGGGCGTGGTGGTGCATGCTTGTAATCCCAGCACTTTAGGAGGCAGAGGCAGGAGGATCACAAGTTCGAGACCAGAGGCAGTCTGTGTAACTTAGTGAGACCCTGTCTCAAAAAAGTTTAAAAAATGGGCTGAGGGTGCAGCTCAGTGGTCCAGCACTTGCAAAGCATGCAAGCATGAGGCCCTGAGTTCAACCCCCAGGACCAGAAAAAAATAATAATAATTCAGTGAGCCAGTCATGATGGTGCATGCCTATAATGCCAGCAATACAGAATTGGAGGCAGGAGGATTGTGAATTCAAGATCAGCCTGGGCTGTGTGATGAGACCCTGTCTTAAAAATTAATTAATTAATTAATTTCAATGTTTCCTCTATACTACTTATTTCTTTCTCATGCATGTCATATGCTCTATCCCAGAACCTTGCCTAATCTACCTCCTCTTTTGTCTCTTGTATCTATCCAGCCCAAATTCCCCTTTTCCCTGCTTAACCCTGCTCAACTTTCTAGTCTCATCTAAGGCAATACTTTTTCCAGCATGTTCTCTGTGACTGGCCAAGTTGGACTGAGGTACCCTCTCCCAATATGTTCTCATAGCATCCATCATTTCCTGGTCAGGTTGCTTCTACTTAACACAGACTTGCCCCCATACTTCTTTGACTCTTCCACTAGCCTCTAGTCTCTTCCATGAAGGCAGGTGTCTAGTCTCTGATTCATAGCTGTGATCCATGATCACTTGAACACCTTGCCCCAGACAGAGGAAATTCTCTCTCTGAATGCACAAATAGCTAGCTGGGCTCCTTAAACAGCTTTATTACCTTTTCTATTGATGAGGTTGCAGAAACTAAAAGCAATGATTATTGGTGTTATTCATTCCTACGGAGTACTGTGCTAAGGTGGTTCACATAAGTTCTTTAATATTTATGCTCGTATTTCCAGTCTGTAAATGAAAGAACTGAGACTCAAGTTGCCACAAATGACATTGATGTTAAGGAATGAGCCCCTTGGTCTGTTCGATTCCAGGTGCCAGATTTTTCTACTTGCCACATGGTCCACTGCCTACTTAGAATGGGAGAAAAGGTTTATTCTTAATAATGTATAGTGGCCATAAAAAAATCCTTAATTGTTCACTAGTTGCCAGTATTGGTTTTCTTTCTGACCTTTAATAGTCACCCCTAGGTGTGTTTTCTCTTATTTTCAATCGCAAAGTACTTTTCTTTGTGCTATAGTGTTCTCTATTCTCAAGTATTCTCCTATGCCCCTGTTTTCAGCCTTTCTTGCTTTCTCTACAGTGAAAGTAGTTGGACCTTTAATTTCTTTCATTTCCATTGTCCTTTTCAATGAGAACCATTGCCCAGGTCCTGCTCTGTAATCACTCTTTCCATAGCACTCTTGCCCAAACTCAGTCCTTCAGATTCTCCAGCTTTAGTCTAATGTCAGCCTACCCAGGGGGCTTCACTGCTCTTTCATTGGAGAAGCAAAGTGCTACTTGTTACCACCTAGCCACTTCAGTAACAATGTTCTCTGGGGAAGAATCGTCTAGGAATATAGCTAGAAATTTTCCATTTTCTGTTGACCATGATAGTCTTTAGAGTCCTTGAAATTCAAACCAACATAGAGATACACACATTTGCAAAAGACAATATAGGGTTGCGTGAGTCAGCAAAAGCTTTTGAGCTGGATGGAGCTAGCTGGGATCTTCTTTCTACCATTTCTTTATTCATGTGACCTGACCATGTTACTTAACTTTTCCATGTCTCAACTTCCTCCTCTGTGAAATGGACATAATAATAGCATTTGCCTTGTGAAATGATGCCCACCACGGAGTGTTCAACTGAGGACAGTTGTGAGTGGTAGTAGCAAGTAGAATAATGATAGCAAATGTGTCCATAATCTAATCCCAGGAAACTGTGAGAGTTACCTTGCAGGCAAACAAGACTTTGCAGGTGTGGTTACTTTAAGTATCTTGAGGTAGGAAACCATCCTGGATTATCTAGGTGGGCCCTAAATGTAATCACAAGTGTCCTTCTTATAAGGAGACTTGACCACAGAAATAGGCCATGTGACCATGAAAAAAGAGAGAGATTTGAAGATGCTACAATACTGGTTTTGAAGGGAAAGAGAAGGGCAATGCACCCAGGAAAGCAGCTCTGGACAGTGGATAAATTTGTTGTTCTTAAGTGCCACTGAATTGGATCTGACCCATAGCTTGCCTATTGCAGTGATGCTGAAAGCTATACCACCAATATCTCAGATACCAGCAGGGCCACTCTTGGTGGGCAGGTTTCAGCTGAGCTTCCAGAATAAGACAGACTAGGGAGAATGACCCGGCAGCCCTCTCCCAAAACAATTAGCCATTGAAAAGCCTATGAAGAACAGAGAAGTGGAAAAGATAGGAAATGGATTTTTCCCTAAAGCCTCTAAAGGGCAGTCAGCCCTTGATTTCAGCTCATAGAACCAATTTTGGATTTCTCCAGAACTGTGAGAGGATAAATAAAAATTGCCTTTGAGCCACTGTGCTCGTGGTAACTTGATACAGCAGCAAGAAGAAACTAATAGCCTTGGTGATACTTTGAGAAATGAAAGATGACTCCAAATGAGCTGATAAACATTAATACATGAAAGATGATATTACAAAGGATGGTGGTGTGGGATGGAGAGGTCCTCTAGGTGTTCAAAGGGTGCCCAGATATGTGGCTGGAGGTGTCATAGTGACTGAGTTAGAGGAAGTCCGGAAAGAGGCCATTGAAAGTTAGGCCATTTGCTTGGCTGTTAGACATAAAACATAAGAGAGGTCTTGTGGAGAAGGGAGGCAGAGAATGTGGGATGGGGGTGAGATGTGACAGCGTAGGGTGGCTGAAAAGATGGTGGCATGTCTTGCACAGAAGAGAGTGAGCAGTGGGGGATTTCCCTGGGCAACCTTGAGGGATCTTAGAGAAGAGGACCTGTGCCCCAGAAACAAAAGGAGCCAGGTTCTATCATTCTCACTGCCACATTAGTGGTACAAAAAGACAATGCAAGATAAGAAATCTGGAAATCTTGACTTTAAACCATCAAGACTATCATTAAGACAAGTCTCAATACTTGCCTTGTAGTCTCTCTCTAGCAGTATGCTGAGACACTCACATCCAAAATGAAGTATGCTTCATGCACATTGTCCATGTACTGTATGTGATTTAGTATTTCTCACATGATACTAGGGGGTATATATATGCTCATGCCTCCACATACTCTATTTCCTCTCCTCCAATGCCCTCTTCTCCTCCCTCTGCCGAGCTGGCAAAGTCTTGCCCATCCTTCAAGTCTCAAGTCAAGTATGACCTTCTTGAACTAGTTTCTATGCTAATACTATCTATGTATGGATTTTCTCTCACTTTCCACACTGTACTGCGACCACCCTGCAGTGCTTATTGCTCTTGCTCCTGCTCTTGAGCAATTCCACTTTTTCCTCTAATAGCTAGAAAGATCTCTGCAGACAAAAGTAAGTCTATGGATACTTGAGTCTTTTGCTCCCATAGTCTTTGGCATGTAGAAGGCATTCAGCATATGTGAGTATATGGATGGATGAATTCATTCTTTAATTGTATTCTGTGGGCACAATTATCATAGGATGAAGAAAATAATATAGTTTATGAATGCCCAGTTAGTATCCAAAGCAAGTAAGTCCTTCCACCCTAACTTCTCAAAAGCAAGAAATTATAAAAGGAAGTAATACGGTATTCACAATATTTTCTTATTGTTGTTGTTAGCTACAATTGAGTCAGATTTGACTCATAGCAACCCTATGTACAACAGAATGAAACATTCCCCAACACTGTGCCATCCTCATGTCAGTGCTTCTCTGCTATTCATAAGGTTTACAATGGCTGATTGTTTTGGGAATGGGCTGCCAGGTCCTTCTCCCATTTTTACAGTGCTGGGGCTCAAACACAGGGCCTTAGAGAGCACAGAGCAGCACTCTACCAACTGAGATAAACCCCAGCCCCCAATTTAAAAAATATATATTTTATATATATATATATACATGTTTGTTGTGTTCAGTGTAAAATTTATAAGTGAATGCAACTATTAGCTTTTTATTACAAAAAAATAGTAAGTAGGAAAACATGTCATATCCACCTTTGAAATACAAATTATCTTATGAATTAAACATATTTCTAAGAAGAAAAAATGTTTAGTGTTTGCCTTTATCACTGTCCATGCCTTCTATACTCTGGAGTTTTGCTCAAAATACTCAAAATGACAATGAAATTAGCAATTATGTCTAGTGTTCTTTACAATTCAGTATTTTTCAAAGCTTTTTATGGAAAGAAAGCAGATATATTTGTATAAATCAAAGGAGTAATAATGTCCATTGCTTGCCAAAATTAATATATTCACATCTGACTCATAACATACAAATAGAATTGGAAAGAGTTGTAAGAGGGAAATACACAAAATATCACCTCATTTCTCAATGAAATAAATAAATTTAAAATAAATAAACAAAATAAATTTGTTTTTATAGAAAATATATAAATATTCTAAGGTATTGCAGCTGCAGATCTAATTCATCATAATGCAGGTTTAAACATAAAAGAAGAAGAAAGAAAATAACATATGCTTAGATTCCAAAATCCTGTTACAGCAGAACACCCCAAATTGGAAGGAAGATGAAAAACACATCTTGAAAGCCTATTCTGTGCACTTGGCTCCACCTCACAAAATCCCTGCGTCATTTTATTACCAAACTTTTTCACTGTAGCAGTTGGATCTAATGAGAGGCAAGTCTTGCTTTTGTGTTAGAAATTGATTTGCTTTTTTCCTCTTTCTGAGTTATTCTGTAGCCAGCCCCAGGACCTGACAGCCTGCTTCTTTGTTTATCATTAGTATTTATCACTTTTAGGAAATGCCACAGGGGGCTCAGAAGTAGAACACACTACTCAAAAGAAAACACAAAATCCTTGCTCTTAGCAGGGGCACCCAGACCGTTAAAAGCATTCTCAGAATCTAAGAAAAGGAAAAGACAGTAATGAGGAAATAAGGTGTCTGACAGGAGGCCACTTAAGCTGCCTCTGGGAGGTGGAATCTGAAGGGACATGAAAAATGTGAGACTGAGAACTTTCCCCCCTCAACCTGGCCACCGATTGCAATGGCTTCACATCAGCGGACCACCAGAAGCAGGAGCAGGTGGCAAATCTGATGTGGAATGAGCCAGGTATTCAAGTCATAGACCAGTAGGGGCGAAAAGTGCCGTTCCTCCTCACTGGGCAAATCCATACACCTGCAGTGTGGGTAACAGCATTCAGGGTCAGGAGGTCCCCCGACAAAGGAAGAAGACGACTCTCATCTCATTTCCTTCTATGAGAATTCAGAGAAAACTTATAAAACTGAAGATGAAAATGCTGCATAGTGAAGAATGCGTCAGGTCCTTCACATGGACCTGATTTCCTCTCTCGTATTACCCAATAAATGCAATTTCCTCTTAAAGTATTTTTTTAATAAATTCAGTAAGGTGCCAAAGTAAGTGCATTATTCTAGGTGGCAAAGTGATGCATTGCATTTCATTTCCTCCTGGTGACAATCTTTTGCCACCCGCCATGCTACCAAGATTGGAACACTGATTTTAATATTTCAGACTTTGATGGTAATTCTCCAGTATATATACTCAGCTTGAAGTTTTAGGTGAGAGTGTATTTTCAGCTCAACCTATTTTAATTCTTATTCCCAACTCTAGCGAACCATATGACAGCAACTTTCATGCTAATATTAACCATATCTTATTTTTGGAAAATTGGTACAAATGTTATTAAATAGGCCTATAAGTTCAGGCAAAATATATTCAACATCATCTTCGTTTTCATTTTTGTATTGACACTGCCTACCATGTAGCAGATACTCAGTAAATAGTTGATAATGATGGGAGGAAAGTGTACAGCTAGGAGGAAGAAGGAAGAAAAAAATCTCTGTACACAACTATTAGAAAGTCTTTCCTACCATGTTTAGATGTCCATTATATTAGTTATACTCGCCAAATAGTGAAATTCAGATAAGATGCCTTGATATATCCAATGTTTGTGATTGGTCCCAAAAAAGCTATCCTTCATATGTTAGAAAGGAGACTATTTTCTATGAAGACTTCATTCCATAAAAACTTGCCATTCTTATGTAATAGAAATGATAAATGTGGCATTAGAGTTCTACTTCTTTCTCCAACAGATATTTTTTTGAAAAAGCACCCACAAATGTCATCCTATCTATTTTTAAGCAGAGTGCTGCTGGATAAACAGCTGAATCGTCTGAACTCAATGGGAAACTTCAAAGTTCAATTAAGCTATTTAATCTTATTGAAAATTAATGGTACAGGCAGGGTGTGGTGGCACTCACCTATAATCCCAGGGACTCAGGAGGTGGAGTATCTCAAGTTCAAGGCCAGAGGCAGCATGCATGACTTAGAGAGACTCTATCACAAGATAAAACAAATAAAAAGGGGGCTGAGGTGCAGCTCAGTGGTGGAGCACCTACAAAGTATGTGCAAGGCCCTGGTTCAACCCCCAAGTACCGCAAAAGAAAAAAATCAGTGGTACAGACTGACATAGAACATGTGGGTTTTTGCCTACATCTAAATGTTCTTACCTTTGAATGTAAAATTCTAGGAGAAGTTGAAGAAATAGAGAAGCAAAATATATTCTATAATGATTATTTTAATTTCTCATTCTCCAGGCCAGCTTTTATGGATTTCCAGTTAAATCCTGCTTCCTTGGGTCTTTGTACCTAATGGAGGTATTTCTTTGGATTGAGACAGTATAAAAACAACATAAATTCTAAAACAACCAGATCTATAGTAATTGTAGGTTTGGGGATTTTCCATATATTTCATATTTTTAATAAAAGTTGTTATTGTTAGGTGCCGTCGAGTCAGTATCTGACTCATAGTGACCCTACATACAATAGGCAAAACAATATTGTTATTGTTTCTCTGCATTCATAGGGTTTTCGATGGCAGATTATTTTGGGGGAGTGGGTTGTCAGGTTCTTCTCCCAAGCCTACAGCATCTGGTGCTCCCAGGCTATCTCCCATTCAAGAACTAACCAGGCCTGACCCTGCTTAGCTTCTGATATCTGATGAGATAGGATGCCACAATGGTATGGCTGCAGGCTTAATAAAAGGTATGTATGCTAATTCTGAAAAAAAAATCAAACAGTACAGAATGATATAAAGTTAAAAGTAAAAGCCTCTCACCTCATGTTCCATTCCTACTTCCCAAAGATAACCATCACTGTTACCATTTTCGTCCTATTATTTTCCAGGTTTACCTCACTCGTTTTAATAGCTATAAACTGCTCCATTATATGAGAGTGTTCATTCATTTAGAAAATGCTTAATGTCTGTTTGTGTTGTGCAATGCACAGTTCCAGACACTGGAAATAGAACTGAAGAAAACAACCACTGCCCTCATGAAGACCACAGTCCACGGTATTCACATCACATATTAAAGAACTAATATGTGAACCTTACATATTGAGGGACCCTACTCACTGTCACACATTTTGCTTTTACAAATAATGCTGTCATAAATCATTTAGTACATAAATCTTTATACCAATTTATCAGTTGACTAAATTGCAGAAATTGTTTTTATATATTCAGACTCGGTATTTTAGTTGTATCAACAACTGCTTTAGAAATAGATTATGATTTATTTCATTGTTAATGCAATAACAGAATTTTTACACTGAAGTACTCTAACGTTTATAAGTCTATATCTTCAAGTATTTTAATAAACGCATTAACATTTTATCTAATGGACCTTCCTAGATGAGTCTATGATAACATTCTACAAGAGAATTGGACAGATGTCCCAATTTCCCTCTACTTTTGTTGATCACATGTACTAAAAACTTCTGATTTAAATATTTTATGGTACCCCAATGCCTTCCATATAAATTTTTTATATCTCCTTTTAGTTGCAGCCTAAGATAAGAACAAAAGAAAAGGGGTTTAGTAAAACAAAGTTATCCCTTCATTCATACAAAATTCAAGAAAAGAAATACCTCCATCATAATTAGGCAAAAAAAAATAATCACCTCAGACAGCCACCTCTTCGGAATGCCATTTGTGCTGTTCTTGCCTTTGTGCCCCATATATTTATTAGGACTGAAACCAGGTCAAAATTTACATCTAGCAGCAGCTGTGAATGGAAGAAAAGAGTTGCCAGATAGGTGGATGTATAAGAGAGAAGGTGGTCTCACCCACTCTGCTTCATGATTGGGAAGGGACCATCCCAAGTTGCCTTCCATTTCCTCCCCTTCACACCCCACAATGGCCCCCTCACCCCACTATGTTTCCTCTGTGTTTTAAATATTTTCCAGTCATATCAGGAAATTTGACTGGTCTAGGTGAAAACTAGGCAACCACATAATTTTTTTTTCTGATTTAAGAAATATCTCCTTTAAAAAAAAAATTCCAACAGAAAACAGGGGTGGGTGTGTGTGTGTGTGTTGCTGAGGTTCAAACCCAGGGTCTTGTGTGTGCTTGGCAAGTGCTCTACCACTGAGTTACACTCTCATCCCCCCAGATGGATTTGTTTTTCTGGATATTTGTCCAATTCTGCTGTAAGGAAAAAGAAAGAGATTTCCTTTGTCAAATAGAATATCATAAACAGAGCTTAATTTAGTCATTTTTTATTAATTCAGAGTCTTTTTCTCTAGATAAACAATGGCTAAGTGAGTAATAAGGGCCACTCATCCTTCTTCAGTGAAGTGTACCATCCCAGAAAGCCAGCATTGTCACTAGGAGGAAGCCTAGACATCTCAGGAGCTCACCATTAGGTTAGCTTGACTCATTAGCAAAAAGGTAAAGAAACAAAACAACAAAAGAAAGCCTTCTTCAAATGAAATGCATCTGCATTGTTACTCTAGGTAATTCACCATATCCATGTAGGAAAAATACCATGTTTCAAGATGAAGTGTGCTATGGGTTCATGTGGGTATGAGAAAGAAAATAGTGGTGACTGAATTCCAAGGAGTATTTGGAAACAGAGGAATCATGGAGTGTGCATGTCATTAGCAAGTGTTTACTTCTCTATCCAAAGGTAATTATTTATTATCTTGAATAAGCTTCTCTTCCCTCATTACAGTTTTTTTTTTGTTTTTTTTTTTTTTAGCAATCAAAACATTGGCACAGTGTAGATGTATGCTATAAAGTATAAGGTATGCAACATATACCTATTTTTATAGGCTTGTACCACTTACATGTCTCTGTTACTAGGAGGTACAAATACTGGCACAAGCTTGACACCTAAGCCTGGGTTTGGCTATGGATCTTCCCACTAAACATAGTGCAAACTCCTCCATTTTTGTCCTCTGAATATCCAGATTAGGGAAACCAAAGCAGTTTCACCATTTGTTAAAAAGATTTCATATATACAAATCCACTTTTTTTTTCACTTTGTAGAGTTTAGTGGTTAGGTAAGTAGTTAGAGTATGATGAAGTAGAAAGTGTACCGACCGACCGAAAAAGAGATCTGAATTCTAACCCAATCCTGCCCTTCATTAGCCATGCACACTATAATTTACATCCTGGGTGTCAGTTCCTACATGTGTAAATGAGGAACTTGACATTTACCACAGTCTGCTGTAAATACATATGCATAGGAAGAAAAAAGGCTGAGTTTAAAAAACAATGATATACTCAGGTTTCTGTACTGGCAAATATCCTGGAGTCTTTAAGATGCTAATATGAATGGCTACTCTGAAAGAGAACAATCCCACATACAGCATCTCCAAGTCATCTTGGAACCCCTTCTGCAGAACCCTTCTCAGCCTTGGGCAGACAGACTGCCATTGCATGCCATAAAATGCACTTTGGAACCCTCGGAGTGACTGGACAGTTTTTGTTTCCTGCTGACTGGGCCAGCCACGACCTGGTGATGGGACCCCTGTGGCCTGGTGGAGTTCTTTTGCAGATCTCTCCAGTAACATCCAACTGCAGTTCTCCAGATGCCACCAGGGCCTCTCTTTTGCATGCTGGCCTTGCATTCTCCACCCTGAGGTACACAGGTGGGCACACAGCAGCTTCTTCTTCTGGGAGCATCCTCTGCCAAGGTCCCTCCTATCACCTGCATTTGCTACCAGCTTTCTTCCTTGTCACTGATGGAAGAAAATCCAGGTCTAAATATATTTTATGCCCCTGCCCCCCAGTTGTTTGATAAGCCAGGTTTAACCCAGTTGATTTGATTAGCAATATCATCAGCATTTTTATTTTATTTTATGGGGTACTCTGCTTGGAATTGGGATCAGAGGTATGAACAATAGTCACTAACAAATGAATAATATCAATCTTCCTCTCAAATTGCTTATAGATTGCAGGGTCAAACAGATTTGTAAGTAAACTATTTTAAAACAAAGTGGTGTTAGTAGTATTTATAGGTTGTTAGAGCAAATCTTGATTTTTTAAAATTAGCTCTGTATTTATTTTACTAAGGCAGGGCTTAATGGAATTCTTGGTCTTTGGAATATAGAAAGCCTTAAAGAAAAGATTGATTTCTGAAATTCTTATTTATGTCATCTGGTATGATGTTCCAGGTGACTGCAGGTTTTCCTGTTCACTTGTCAACAAGAAATAAAAATTTCACAAATGATCCCCTTTCTCTCAAAGAAAAAATGTGCGTGAACTTGACATGCCACTCTTGTAGCTGGCTTTGTACTCAGCACAGCAAAGGGTTGCTCTGCTGGGATGGCCTTTGTGGGCCTCCCAAGGAACTGGTTAGGGACTTGGTATTTACACTTCCATCTTTGACTCAAACTGTGACTCCTCAGGAAATGAACACAGAACAAGCAGCCCAAACTCAGGGAACTTAAATGTCCATAAGCATGTAATGGCCTTCTGTCTGCCCTAAAGTCTTCCTTCTACTCCAGAGCGGCCACCTGAGTTTCCATCTGTGATGGTTAGGTGCCATAAGTTAGGTGGTGCTTGTTAGGCAGGACCTGTTACAGGAAGATGCCTTCTTCTACCCATTGTGCTGCAGTCTTCAAAAAGCCCACCAAAACTGCCCACCAAAACCTAACTCAGAATCTGCCCCAGGCCAGCAAATGATGACTATTTCCCTTTCCCTCTTCCAGCCTATCAGAACCCTTCATGCACCCTCTTCCTACCTATCCTGATGTGATACACCATCACCTCTTTCCCCTCCCACCTAGAGCCCATAAAAGCCTCACCCCCTCCTCTCCTGGCTATTGCTCTCTCCTTTGTTAAAGACAGCTGTGACAGCTTCTCTGAAATAAAGGTCTGCTAGAGTTTATGGGTTTTCTGCCTCTTCCCTGACAGTGCTGTGAATGGATCTTATAGCTGTAGCTAAGGCCAATCATTAGTTGACTTTACATTAATGAGATTCCCCTCCCTAATGTGCATGGTGGGCCTCATCTAATTAGTTAACAGACCTTATGAGCAAAACAGAGATTTTCCTAAGAAGATTCTGTTGTACGACTGCAGTGTCACTTCCTGCCTGAGTTTCCAGCTTGCCAATCTACCCTATGGATTTCAGATTTATTATCCCCACAGTATTACCCACCAATGCCTTAAAATAAATCTGTCTTTTCTGTTCTTTTCTTAGAACCCTGACTGATTTACCTTTCCCTCCATGCAAGCCTCTGGAGAGACTTCCAAGGTCACAGCTCTTCCTCACCCTCCAGCCCTAGGCTCAAAGAGTCTTGTTTTTACTGCATATTCTATTATAGTTCAGCTCCATCATTAATTAAATAGTCTTGAGGAGGTTTGAACCACACAGGGAGTTAGCCATCACTTACAGTTTGAATTCTATATGAAAATACCATCTGAATTCCAAAAGAAGCAACCTACAGACTTTCATTTAGTAGGCATGTTCTCTATATTATCCTCCTTAGTAGGCATGTTCTATATGTTATTTATATCATCTTTGTCCTTATCCCTGAAGTAGGTGTTCCTGTTCTCATTTTATATTTGAAAAACTGAAGTTAAAATATGCTCATGTAACTAGGCCAAAATAATATGTCTGGTTTAAGTAGAGTGAGATTTGAACTCTGGTTGACCTGATTCCAAAATCTATACTCTACTCCCTACAGCATGCTCCTTACCTATGAGGGACAAGCTACCTGAGTAAGAATTGCATGGTAGGAAAATATTCCATTTTCTTCTGTGCCATTTTTGTAGCAGTGCCATATGAAGAAGGATTTAAGCATCAGCTAACATTTATTGAAGATTTACGATGTACCAGGCTCTTATTTGAAAGATTCCTTAAATCAAATTTCTAGGTTACATTACTCATTCTTTCTATATGGACATTTTAGAATTCTAACACATTACTTGCCTGCAGCTGTAGCCCTGTGGCATCCGATCCCGTCAGATCTCAGAAGCTAAGCAGGGTCGGGTCTGGTTAGTACCTGGATGAGAGACCACCTGGGAACACCAGAAGCTGTAGGCTTGGGAGAAGGACCTGGCAACCCCCTCCCAAAAATCAGTCTGCCATTGAAAACCCTATGAACAGCAGAGAAGCACTGACAATAGTGTTTCCCTGTTGTACAGAGGGTCGCTATGAGTCGGGTACTGACTCGACAGCACCTAACAACAACAACAACACATTACTCATCATTTTTGGCCTAATCTATCCATGGGTAGTTAATGGAGACTTTCCCACCCTTGCCCCATTTCCAAATGATAGATGCTTCATACTGACATCAAATACTATAAATTACAATTTAAAAGACAGAATTGTTCTAAAATGTATGAAATCCTCTTTCTGTTTAGATTCTAGGGTTTGTTTTGTTTAGTTTTTAAAAATGCTTTGAACCTCACTACTCCTGACCCCAGAAAGTTAATATATAAGAACATGCAAACTCATTTGAACTCCAGGCTACCTGCTCTGGCTTTGCACACATAGGAGTAATCCCGCTGTTGGAGTCATTCCATCAGGTCCATTGGGTGGACCTCTCCAGCCTCTGCCAGGGCTTTGTCTGACTCTTGGCTACAAAAGGACCTATTCAAAAAGACACTCAAGTCTCTCCCCTTCTAAAGACAAAGAGCTTTTAGGAGCTATTCTTCTACCCAAGTTCAATCAATAAAGTAAAGGTAACACAGATCCAAAGAACTCTGCTGAAGAAGTATTACAGTACTTTAGGATCTGAAAACTATTCATTCAATAAACATGTGGTAAGCATTTATTTTACAGAAGGTACTTCGGGGGAGGTGAAGATGAATAACATTGTCTTTCGGATTAATAATGAATGTGGCAGAGCTCTTTGCCAGATGCTCTAAAGGCAGTGTTTTTCAATCCCATCGTCACAACCAATTAGTGGTTAGTGAAATCAATTTAGTGGGTCAGGAACAACATTATTTTTAATTAAGTAGAATACAATAAAAGAGAATAGAAAAGAAGATGGAGTGCAGGGTGCGCCAGAAGGTTAAGCATTTCCTTCTTTCTTTCATCTGTGTATGTGTGTGCCCTGAGGTTCCACAGTAAAATGCATTCCTTATTGTGACGCATAGTCAAAAACTGCTTAAAAGCCACCTCTGAAGAGAGAAAAGAAGCAGAGGATGCAAGTCTTGCTCCCGAGAAATTTGCATCTTGCTGAGAGAAGGAAGCTAATTAATGAACAGTTAATGACTAAGAGATGAAATGGATATTGCTAATCTAGTGTCCCATGGGATTAAGACTAGGGGAAAAAGCCTGTGTGACAGCTCATAGCACTGTCCTCCTTGCAAACCTTCCTCCACTCAGCTTCCAGGACAGGGCACCTTGCCAGTCTTTTGCACACCACCTTGTTGGCTGCTTCTTGGTTCTCTCCTTCCAAGACTGGAGCAAAGCTGAGTGGGTACAGCTCCTGGGCCACTTCTCTAAGCTACCAACTGTCATTCCTTAGGTGACCTCATTCATCCCCAGAGCTTTAACTGCCATGAGAACCACATGGATTTTTCCAGTGCAGATTGGTTGACCTGCCAGGTCCATATATGCAGCTCACTACTCACCAGCTCTGGGCTGGGGTTTAGCTCAGTTGGTAGAGTGTCTCTCTCTGCTCTCTGAGGTCCTGGGTTCTATCCTCAGCACCATAAAAACAGTAGAAGGACCTGGCAACCCACTGTGGAAACAATCTGCCATTGAAAATCCTATGAATGGCAGAGAAGCACTGACATAGTACCAAGCATGGCACAGTATCAGGGAGTGTTTCTTTCTGTTGTACATTGGGTTGCTGTGAGTCGGACTTGACTCTGTGGTACCTAACAACAGCAACAACACTTCTCAACAAGGCCTTCAGTGACCATGCTGTTCACGCTGCATGTCCTATAAGCCTCCCCTCCCCCATATACACATGTTCCTTCTCCTGTCCCCCACTTTCTTTCCTTTCAAAGCATGCCATCCAATGTACATTTTCCTCATTTTATTACTGTTTGTCCTCTCCCTTCCCCACATGGGCAGCAATTACCTTCTGTTTATACATTATTCTCAGTGCCTAATGCAGCACTATTTCACAATGTATGCTCAATAAGCACATACTGAATAAACCACTGAATGTTTTCAGGACATTTTGATAAAGTCACAGAAGAAATGCTACTTTTAACTTCAGCTTATCTACCAAGTGATCAGTTACACTGAAGGAAGAGAATACTATAATAGAGTTTAATCTGAGAAAACTTAACTCAGAACCCTATAGAAAACACCCACTTGGGACATTTTCTTTCAGTGTGCCTTGTGCTAGCTTGGAAATACTGATTCAGATAGCTATTGAGTGTATCGTACTCACCTTATGCACAGGCTGTATGACAACTCCTGTTACAGATAGCTTGCTGCCTACGGAGAATAGGTTGAAACCTAGCTAAAGTTCAAATCCTCAAGATGCACATTCCCTGTACAATGATTACTAAAGAGGAATTTTGTATCACATCTGTGCTTAAGACACCAAAATATTATTCAGTTCTTTCTAAATACCAAGAACGACATATACATAGCTAGATGGCTTCATTGATAAAGAGTGGATGTGAATCAGAAAGGAATGATTCTATCATGATCCACTTGAATATAGTATGTTTGTAGTGTTCTAAATGTCACCTGAAATAAAAGCCCAGACAGCACCAGGATGCAGTCACAATTAAATGATAGTGATGAAAAGCTGGGATATATGCCTTCTTAAATCCCTTGAAGTGTTTGTTCATTTTCTTGTTTGTAGATGTCAAAAAGTTAAATAGAATCTTTCATAAGTATAATCATTTATAGTTTCATTTGAGAAACTTATAAGTAACAGGGGAGGAACTAAAGGAAAATATTTTCAGAAATTGATTTCAAAATTTCTAATTTTTCAATTAATTTAATGTCTGAGATGATTTCTTGGATATTTCATAGATTCTGAACTTGCTGTACCATTTTATTAAAATTATCAGACTTTAAGTTCTAAGAGAAAAGATCTATACTCATAAACATTTTAAAATAGCTATATTATTTGTTCATTCTGTTTATCAGACTTTACATCCTAAAGAAATAGATTCGTATTCATACAGATTGGACAAGTATTTGGCAGAGACAGATGATTTGCTGAGACATTTATAAGATTCTAGCCAACACTGAAAAGTAGTTTTGATGAATGACATTTCTGCATCTGATCTTCTATAGACCGGAGAAGAAAGATCAGTAATCTACCAGCTTCTCCTTCTGAACATCAGACACAGAATTCAAGTTTGCCTCAAAGAATCCAATTTTTGGAGCTAGGAATTATAGCTACAAACTACATGGGAAGTGAGAGGCTGACAGCAGTGCACTTACTGACTATAACTGTTGTTGTTGTTAGGTGCCGTCCGAGTCAGTATCCAACTCATAGCGACCCTCTGTGCAACAGGGCAAACACTATTGTCAGTGCTTCTCTGCTGTTCATAGGGTTTTCAATGGCAGATTGATTTTTGGGAGGGGGTTGCCAGGTCTGTCTCCTAAGCCTACAGCTTCTGGTTTTCCCAGGCAGTCTCCCATCCAGGTAGTAATCAGGCCCGACCCTGCTTAGCTTCCGAGATCTGACGGGATCGGATGCCACAGAGCTATGGCTGCAGGCACTGACTATAACAATAGTGTAAAAATGCAATGCCTCAGCTAGCCATGCCTCATCGGTGAGTATGTCTGCAATATGCACACACACACAAAAAAAAAAAGAAAAAAAAGAAAGAAAGAAAAAGAAAAAGAAAAAAGAGAAAAAAAAGTTGCATTAAAAACTAAGAAAGGGCTCCAGATTAGCTTATCTCCTATGTAGCTGTTTTTGTTGTTAGGTGCCATCCAGTCGGTATCCAACTACATACAACAAGTGAAACACTATTATCGTGTTTCTCTGCTATCCATAGGGTTTTCAATGGTTGATTGTCTTTTGGGAGTGGGTTGCTGGTCCTTCTCCCAAGCCTACAGCATCTGGTGTTTCCAGGTGGTCTTCCATCCAAGTACTAACCAGGCCTGACCCTGCTTAGCTTCCGAGATCTGACAAGTTGGGATGCCAGGTTGGTATGGCTGTAGGCTCCTATATAGCTAGTGAAAATAAATATATTTACCATAGGCCCTAACCCCTACATTTTCATCTTGTACTCTTTTAAGATGGTGTTCTTCTTCCTTGACTTTCAGTAAACCCCAGAGCCAACTACAAGTGCTGGGGGACGGCTGTTCTGTAGCTATTAATCTACACTTTTTTTGTTCTTCCAAGGATCTAATACTCATTACTTGTTAGAATTTTCAAAATGTTGTAGCATTATATCTCCTAGCAGTTTAATACTTGGGTTTTATCTTTAGTGGAAAATTACTATAAGTTTTTAAAACTCTATGGACAGTATGGTATGTAAGAAGAGCACAGACATAGATAACCTGCCTTTTCATCCTGACTATCATGTACTAGCTGTAATATTTAATATAAAGTTTTTAATGCCATGAAGTCCCAGTTTTGTCATCTGTGCAATGGAAATAAAAACAGGGGGGTTTTGTAGCATGTGAAATAATGCTTGGGAATTAGGTATTATAAAATGTCTTGCATGGCCTATCACTACATGGTTCCCTCTTGATGTATTCTTTGAGAGAGGAAATATCTTTGTCCGTCCCTCCAAGCAAAGGTGCTGAGGTCTGACTGAAAGGCTTAGATTACACAGACTTTGATCCCACATGCAGCCCAGGAGCAGTGTAATGAAGCAGCGAATGGAGCCAGTGAGGGTGATGTGCTGATGGCTTAGCCAGCTCCTCTGCCACTCCTGGCACAGAAAACCAGTGCTTTCCCCTGAAACACTTGGGAAGGAAGGGTTTCCAAAGCAAAACCTGTGGAATGTGATTACAAGAGCCAGCAGAGTCACCGGGGTGTTTTAGTCCCATCAAAGTACGAGGCAGAGAGTTAACAAAATTCATTTCCTCTCTTGTCCCTACATTCTACCGGAACCTAGTGTCTCGCTCACTGTTGCTTGGTGTGAATTCACAAAGGCGTCTTCCCAATAGACAGGGCTCTTTTTGCTGTCAGCTGGTACTGCAATAACATTTTCTTCCAGCCCCCACAGTCCTGCAGATGCCTCCTCTCCTTTGGGGGTCCCTCTGCGGTGCCCTGCAGTGCTCCTTCTTGGTAGCCTCAAGCACTTAATGCCACACATTCCACTCCTAAGGAACTGTTTCAAACTTGGGGGAGAGGATGTTGTTATGTGCAGTTGAGTCAGTATCTGACTCATAGCGACCCTACCTACAACAGGCGAAACACTATTGTCAGTGCTTCTCTGCTGTTCATAGGGTTTTTAATGGCGGATTGATTTTTGGGAGTGCATTGCAGGGTCCATCTCCGAAGCCTACAGCACATACTGTTCCCAGGCAGTCTCCCATCCAAGTACTAACCAGGTCCAACCCTGCTTAGCTTCAGAGATCTGACGGGATAGATGCCACAGGGCTACAGCTGCAGGGGGAGAGGATATATGGGGACAAACTACAAACCCAGTGGGTAATTCAGTAGCACTGAGATTTAATACTCCACTCAGCTCCATGGGCATTGTAGTTATTTTTACTCTTTCTCTTTATCCATCCTCCAAATTTACCTGATCCACTTAAAAGCTGTACATTCTTTTGAGACCAGAGACTTTGTTTTATAGTTCTTGGTGTATTCACCCAGAGACTGCTATGGTGCTAGGTGCCCTGTGGATATGTGCAAATGTCTGTGGGTGAGAATAATCCCATAAAGTGACTCAGTGAGAAAACCACCATTATATTGTTGTTGTTGTTGTTAGGTGCCGTCAAGTCGGTATCCGACTCATAGCGACCCTCATAGGGTTTTCAATGGCTGACTGTTTCAGGATTGCTTTGGGAGTGGATTGCCAGGTCCTTCTCCCATTTTTGCGGTGCTGGGAATTGAACTCGGGACCTCAGAGGCTACAGCGCAGTGCTCTACCCACTGAGCTAAATCCCAGCCCACCATTATATATCACTGTTTAAAAAGTTCTCTTCTTTCAAGAGCATTTAAAAGCTTGTGGAGGGGGCTGTGGCAGAGGGCGTAATCCTACTTTAAAAGAGGTAGGTATTTACACATGTCCTCAGAAGGTAATTTTAAGCAATCTAAAGCAAATTAAGTTTTGCACTGGCTTTGGGCTTCCAGGGGCGTTGGGCAGGGTGGTTGCCAGGGAGATTTTACCCTGTTTGGGAAAGGAGGGTCATGCCCAGGGATCTATATTTTGCGTCATGGTAATTTTCCTATTCCTGCTTTTTTTTTTTCCCCCTGCTTTTGCTATGAGAAGAGCAAGCTAAAAAGGCTACAGGGACACTTAAGGCAAGTCGCATTTGTCAAGGTGAAAGCTGTGTGGAGCAGAAAAGCAGTTCTCCCGGCTGTAAAGAAGATGCAAAGGAGCCGAGTGAGTAGGGAATCTGAGAGCCCACTAAAAGTGCTTAGAAGGCCGGTCCATTCCAGCCATTTCTGCGGAGGCCTAGGCAGGCGCTTAACCTTCTTGCAAATGCCAAACAGCTGTTGGGAGGCTGAGGCCCCCCAAAGCCACCCTTGAAGGTGTGGCTGTCCCTCAAGTTTTCTAATTCCCCCCAATGGCCCATTTTTGTTAAAGCAGTAACACAGAGAACAGCTAGTAAGGGACCCTCGAAGCTGAAACAATTGCTGTTTCCCTTCATAATTATCTTAAGCATTCATTAATTTAAACCCTCTCTTCGCAGTGCTAGCAAATTAGGGACAAGATAATTTTTTTTTTAATTATTTTATAGTTAGTTTTTTTTTAAGTAGAGTTAAGTGGCGACATGAACTCCATTCTTTTTCTGTTTTTTGGTTTATGTGTTCATTCACCCAGTCATCATGGATTCATCAAAGGCAGGATGATGATATTATAAGTTTTACTATCAGACGGCTTAGACTCTTGCTAGTTATTATGATCTCGGGTAAGTTATCTCACCTTTTCTTTTTGCAGTACTGGGGAGTTGAACCCAGGGCCTTGCATATGTTAGGCAAGTGCTTTACCACTGGGCTGCACCCCAGCCGCTTTTTTATTTTTTAACAAAATAGGCCTCATGAAGTTGCGCAGGCTGCCTCTGGCCTTGAACTTGCGATCCTCTGGCCTCGGCCTCCTGAGTTACTGGGATTGCAGGCATGTGCCACAGCTCCCAGCTTTTCTCACCTTTTTGAGTCTCTGTTTTGCAGCAGTAAGATAGAAATAATAATGCCTGTTTCATAGGATTGCTTTTGTTGTTAGGTGCCGTCATAGCAACCCTAAGTACAACAGAACGAAACTCTCCTCCTATTCTGTGCCAGGAACACAATCTTACTTAGGTTTAAGCCCATTGTTGCAGACACTGTGTCAGTCCATCTAATGGAAGGTTTTTCCTTTTATTCGTAGACCTGCCTAGAAGGATTAAAATAAATTCCAGGTACTATTCCCAGCCCTTTTGAGATTACTCTGTACTTGTCAGATTACTCTGTAAATGTCAGATCCTTAGCTCTCCTTTCATAAATACTGTTTTTCTCCTGCTATTGACCCTTCCTCATCAACTGCAGGAAGGGTCAGTAGGTTGATGCCCCCACACCCAAGGCCGGGCACCCCCATTGACCACCATTGCTTTCACTGAAATACCCTGTACTTTGGAAAACATCAACAGCTGCTCAGGGGTCACCATGCATATGTAATTGTTGTTGTTAGGTGCCGTGGAGTCAATCTCTGACACATAGTGACCCTATGCACAACAGATGAAACCTATTGTCAGTGCTTCTCTGCTGTTCATAGGGTTTTCGATGGCTGATTGTTTTTTGGGAGTGGGTTGCCAGGTCCTTCTCCCAAGCCTACAGCACCTGGTGTTCCGAGGTGGTCTCCCATCCAAGTACTTACCAGGTCTGACCCTGCTTAACTTCCAAGATCTGATGGGATCGGATGCCACAGTAGTACAGCTACAGGTCCCATGCGTATATATACCTATTATTAATACTTCCCATTTAAACTAAGACTCTTCCTCGCTATATTGTCTTTATTTCTACTTGATCAGCCAAATGCCTAGGTTATGTCTCCCAGCTTCTCCACTGCTTTACCTCACCTGCCACCTGCGCCTTGGGCCCGTCGGTTTGCCGGCCACATCTGTGCAGTGCAGAGTTGCACTGGCCTTCCATTGGGTGTGTTCAGGACATTCGCTCCATTTCAGCTGTCCAGGCTTTCTAAGTGTCTTCATTGCTTTTGTGGCTCTCAGATTTTCCCCAAATCTCACACATTCTCATTACTACCAACCTCACCATCCAACTTCCCATCCCAAGATAATCCACTCTCAAGGAGTCCCACGCACATGGCCTCATCTCTCTGCCATCAGACCGTCATTGGCACAGAAGGTCTGACTTCCTCTACTGCTTAGTTACTTCACTACCGGCAGCCCAGCCAAAGCAGAGCTGTTTATGCCCATGCTTTGGAAAAGCCTTTTACAAATAAGTCTTCCCATCTCTGAAATAGTAGCTCTTGTCGTTTTTATTTCAAGCCATATAAGGCATTGTCTGCTTATTAATTTTCTCTTCCTCCTGACAGACCTTAAAGCCCTATGAAGTTGTTTTCTTATCTGAAATATGTGCTCTGTAGATACTGTTAAATAAGAGTTGTTCTCCAAAAGACACATATAAATATGAGACGAACCGGGTACTGTAGTACATGCCAGCAACCCGGGCACCTCTTGCTAAGTTGTGCAGGCTGCCTCTAGCCTCAAACTCATGACCCTCCTGCCTCAGCCTCTGAGTTTGGATTACAGACATGCACCATGGTGCCCAGCTTCATTGATATCATTTCTTTCTTTCTTATTGTTGTTCTTAGGTGCCATTGAGTTGGTATCCAACTCATAGCAACCCTACATACAACGGGAAACACTATTGTCAGTGCGTCTCTGCTGTTTGTAGGATTTTCAATGGCGGATTGATTTTTGGGAGTGCGTTGCGGGGTCCGTCTCCTAAGCCTACAGCACCTAGTGTTCCCAGGCGGTCTCCCATCCAAGTACTAACCACGCCCGATCCTGCTTAGCTTCTGAGATCTGATGGGATTGGATGCCACAGGGCTATAGCTGCAGACCCTTTCTTTCTTAGTGGTGCAGAAATATTGAGAGGTTTGCATTGATATGGTAGATTCAGTAAAATGCAGTGTTTTATCTCTGAGGATAGCTGAAGAAGCGTAAAAGCAGGATCACTTTGTCTATTCCAAATAGGAATTTTATTAACTAAGTGGGGATAACAGCCAAAAACAAAGGAAAGTGTTTGAGACTTTCAGGACAGAAGTTATTACCTTGAATCATAGCACCTTTGCGGGTTCCCTGTGAGGAAGGTTTTTAACACTCATTACAGTTTTAGCTCAGAGGCCACCCAGAACAAGTGTGATGCTTTTTCAACTGAGTTTGGGGAAACCTGAGAGAATAAAAAGGACAGCACCAAAAGAAAGTCTACTTCCAAAGGACCTAGAAAACAGATAAATACATTTTTGTGCCCATCAACCAAGTTAGGAGAGATATGTTCTTGTGGTTGCCTGAGATATGTTCTTAGGTGCCTGAGAGTCAGGTCTGACTCATAGCGACCCTATGTATAGCAGAATGAAACACTCTCCAACACTGTGCCACGCCTGGCACTGTCAATGTTCCTCTGCTATCTATAGGGTTTTCAATGGCTGATTGTTTTGGGAGTGGGCTGCTGGGTGCTTCTCTCATTTTTGTGGTGCTGGGGATCTAACCCAGGGTGTCAGAGCACACAGACCAAGTGCTCTATAACCTGAGCTAAACCCAGCCCATATATGTTCTTACTATAGAAGATATTTTGTATGTTTTGTATATGATTACCTGTATAGCTTACTTGCATTAATATTCTTATATAAGAATGTCTAATAAATGGAAGGATGTCAGCCTTCTGATATGCTACTGCTTTTTAATTTCCAAGGGATTTATAGCTGGCTGTACTTAAGAAAATAGCCATGTTTCCAATCTTTATGATCACATTTTTATGCTGTTTTGAACTTAACAAGCTGTATCCATACATTCTCCTTATTCATTATCACCCCCATTTTACAGATGGAAGAACTGAATCAATGAAATGAAGTAATTGATCCAGCAGTTACACATAGTCAGTGAAAGCAAAGCTGGTGTTGAAATTCATCCACTCACTTAGTGCCACATTTACCCAGAAACCTATGATGCTTTTGGCACTGTCCCAGTAGAAACAGCTGGATAACCAGTGAGAAGCTTGCCCCCTTTTATGTTCTCCAGCCTGTGCTTCCCCACCTCAGTGACTATGAGCTGGACAGAGCAGAGCCTTCGTGCTGCCCAGAGCCCCCTGACCCCAGCTCTGGCCTTGACTATCCTCACACATCTCAAGTACACCAGTCTTGAGGGAAAGTTCTGAAAAACAGTAGTTTCCATGTAGATTTCTTTTACCCTAGGATTTCTGCTTTGCAAAACAAAAACCAAAAAAGCATTTGAGGTGAGGTCACTGAGAAACCAAGCAAGCTGGTTTGCCAAAGAGGCCCAAGCACTGTGGGCCCCAACTCAGTCTTCCAGGATAGAGAGGAGCCCCCACAACAAGTTGTGGAGTATTTCCTAATGGGGACCCTCGCTCAGGAGCAATGGGAGCAGACAGTCTGTTAGAATTTATACTTTGGCTTAAAATATTTCACTTATCCTCACCCCTGTATTACCAGAGGCCATTGAAAGCAGGCATCAGAGTCTTCTTGGAAAGCCAGAGTCATCCATGACCAGGGAGCATCTGTACACTCAGTCTGGTGGTTGAGTGCTGAGGAGTGCAGAACTCTCATAAAATAGACCCTTCTTAGGCACGTCCTGTGTACTTGTAAACATTAATTCATTTAGTCCTTATATAATTCTATGGGATGGCAAAACGAGGCACCAGGAAATTAATTATCTTGCCCAAGGATCTACCCAGTAACTGGCCCAGCAGGAATACAAACCTGGGCTGTCTAATTGCACAGCCTGCCCCTGTAGCCCTTCAGCAACACTCTTGTCCTGATGTTGGTGAACTTACAGAGTAGTCAAGAGATGAAACAAGGACACAAAGAACAAATATGTGTACAAAACACCAGTTAGTGATCATGCACATAAGAGCTCAGAGTGTGGATCATGAGTTGGCAAACTTTTTCTGTAGATCATCCACCCAGCTCTGCCCTTGTAGCTCAAACCAGTCATAGATAACATGTAATGAAAGGGCAAGGCTGTGTGCTACTAAAACCTTACTTAGAAAAACAGACAATGGACCAGATTTGGTTGGAAGCTATGGTTTGTTGACTCCTTATGTAGATTTCATAAAGGATTTCCATTTAGGCTGGAACAGTTGGAGACAGCTTTGGGAAAGCTGAATTCAACTTTGAAGGAAAATTTAAGATGGTTTTCCAGGACAGATGTGCCCTGGCCCTGCCCTCTAGTATCTCCTGCTATCACTTCCCAGTTCTCAGTGTTCTCTGGCCAGGCTAGCATTGTCATTCCTTTGCTTTGATTACACCAAGCATATTCTTGTTCTGGTAACTTTGAACCACTCTGCTCCCAGATCTTCCCAAGGCTCTCTGCTCTGGTCATCAGCTCTTTTCTTAAATGTCAATTTTTCAGGGCAGCTGCTTAGAGGAAAAAGTAAAGGAGGGGTCTAACCACCCTATCATATCACCTCATCTTAGTTTCCTCATAGCAGTTGGACTTTCTAAAGTTATCCTGTTCTTTTATTGGTGTGTTTGTCTATCATCTGTCTCTTCCAGCTCTCCTTCTAGAATGTACATTCCTTGGAATGGGGTCAACATTTGTGTATTGCGCACTGCTGACAGATAAACAATCAAAATACTTGCACAAGTAAAGGAATATGGGAAAAAGCAGGAAGGGAGACTTAGGAAATGTAAACAGGCCCCATTAGCTGGTGGTTTGTTTTCTCCTCCTCTGTGACAGAATAGACAGCAGCCTGCATTAGACAGGCCCATCATTCAGCACCTATGATGCTATTTCAATTAAGAAAGCATCGTATTCTGAAAAGCCAGATGCCATGGCACACTCCTATAATTCCAGGGACTCAGGATGCTGAGATAGGCAGATCACAGGTTTTGAGGCCAAAGACAGCCTATTCAACTTAGCAAGACCCTGTCTCAAAATTTAAAATAAAGTTTTAAAGGCTGAGGGTGAGTCTCAATGATCCTGGATTCAACCTTCTGGTACTGAGAAGAAGAAGAAGGGGGAGAAGAGGAGAAAGAAGGAGGAGGAGTATCAGGAGGAGGAGGAGCAGGAGGAGGAGGAGGAGGAGGAAGAGGTAGAAGAGCAGGAGGAGAAGGAAGCATCCTATTCTAGAATTAGAAAAAATGACACTTGATTATGGACACTCTTGGTCAGGGATAGGTTTTTTGTTGTAGACCTTGATGTAGACAAGCTGTACCTAAAATAAATAGTGCTTAAACTTAAAAGCATTAAAATGCAAATAGTCCTTTTTGTAATCCATAACCATTATAAAACTTAACCTGTATTAGACTGCTTTTCTTATGATTATGATTATTTCTTTGATGTTTATTGATCCACCTGCCTCCTAAGATGGTTCTCCAGCTTCCCTTTCTTACTAAGACTTCCAATCCCCTAAACTGGCATCACCAGTAACACCTTTCTCAGCTGCAAGGTTAATTTTTTCTTTAGATTTTCCTAAGTCTTTTCTGTCTGTACAACTGAAGTGGAAAAGCACAGCAACCTTTGACTAGGTCACAATAGCAGCTGTAGCCACATAATTGTCCTTTCTTTCCAATCAAGAAGGAATAAATTTTAACTCTTTGGGCCCTTTACAAAATGGTATGCTTTCTTCCAAAACTATGTACCTCACTAGTCTTTCTCCCGTCTTTGGAGATTAAGATACTAAAAATAAAAATCAGCTCAAGTATAGCAATTTTACTGGCCCTTACTGGTTCCGAAAGAGTGTTTTTCTTCTCCAAGGTCTTTCCTGGGTCTTTTCATTTTTCCTAGAACTGATTTCAGTATTATTTTGTATATAATTTTGTTGCATGCCACTTTTAGGTAGATGGGTGATGTATTAATATTTATGTTCCACCCCAATGGAAGTCACATTGGTACAACTCTTTAACTCCCATCATTTGAAACGTATGTTTAATTGGAAGGTATCTACATTAAATACTTCTCAACTGGTTTCCTTAGCAACAATTACAGGTTGTTTCTAGTAAGGGCCCAGTTTCTGCCATAAACCAACATTGAAAAGCACCTAAACAGAAATTGACTGTGTGTTTTTTCCCTCATGCAGAAGTGATATTAGCTAATCAGTTTGTCATTACTCTGACATATTCAGAGAGCAATGCTCATGAACCTTGCATCAGCCCTGACAAATACCAAGTATTGAATGCATTGTCTATGACCCTGCTGTACCCAAGTTAATTTTGAAAATGCTAAGCAAATAACAAGGTTCTGAACATGATGCTATCTACACAATGAGTCACTTGCCAATTGAAGGAAAACAAGACTTCTCAATATTTATAATTTCCTAAGAAATCTGTGTTGCTATGGTGATTTTGATGCTTCTTAGCTTAAAAAGTAAAAATTGAATTGCTACTAGCATAACTGATAGATAGCAAATGTGTTGCATGTGACAGATTATGAAAATATCAAGGACTACAATTGTCCAGTTCTGCAGGTGCCACAAAGCAAAGCCTAGAAAAGAAGGGTCCATCAAACAGTGGTCACAGCATGGCCCAGGGGCTATCCCTTCAAAACTCTGCCCTCAGACCTCTAACTTGAAGCAAATTTCATAATGTGATTTTCCTCATTTGTAAAATGAGGGTAATAATAACACCACCCCTTAGCTATATCCCTCAAACAAGCTAATATTTATAAAGCATTTCAAACAGTGCCTGCACACAGGAAGCACGATATGAATTTGTTAAACTTAAACATGTTGCCTCATGAAGCTTAAGCTCTGTTAACCACCTTCCATAATAAGAACCTACAAACTGCTGTTTTCAATTCCATGAATAGTAGCATCTTTTCAGCCTGATGCTTTTAGATATAAACTTTCAAATTATACAGATAAATTCATAATTTAAGGAAGAAAGAATTGTGCTTTTATAGTAGAAATATCTATGTATTTAGAAATATTTAGAAATCTATGTCTAATGCATATGAGTCATTGTGGACATTTTTATTAACACCTTAGATTTCATATTGACATATTATTAATCATAAAATTTATTCAATTCTGATTTTGGAAGACAAACCATAAGACTGAATCCAGTGCTTCCCTTGACTAGCTGTGTGTGCTTTGGCAAGTGGCTTAAGCTCTCTGAACTCCTGTTTTTCATCTGAGAAGTACAGGCACAGGTTGGTGTATTGATGAAATAAGTTCCCATAGGCACATTGCTTAGCATAGTTTAATCTTGATAATGAAGCACTGTATTATCTTAATGGATAATCAGTAAACAACATCAAAATATTTAATATAATCTTATCTGCTCATTGCAAACTTGGCCAGCTCCAGGGAGTCCTTCGTGGATACTATTTCCCCATCATCATTATTGATATCTCCTGTTTTTAGTGTCTTTAGTTCATATTCCATTTAAAGCACCACATCTTCAACTTGCTAACATGTTAATTTGAAGCTGTTCCCAAATTTATTTCTAGTTTATCTTCTCATCTGTGTTATAAATATGTTGAGGGCAAGAACCAGTCTTACCCCTTTTTTTTGGTTTCTTTTAATTAAGCCCATTACAGGGTTCTGTGCATTGTAGGCTCTTGTTATTCCTTGATAGTTAAAAAAGAGTTGGCATTAGACATTTCTTTCACCAAATGAAAGACAACTGGGATTCAACAGAAACTAGGTTGAGTTCATGCTGGAGTGGAAAAGTCAAGAGTAATCAAAGAGAATATCATGAAAGAGCCTTCTAAAACATAATGTAATGCCCTGCTCAACTTGAAGGAGACGATTGTGGGAAGAAGGAAGAGCAGGGCACTGACAACATTCTCTTGTGTGATTCCCACAATTAGGAGCTTAGAGTAGAATCCAGCAAAACAGGAGGAAAAGGACAATTCAGAAAAGTGGTAGCTGCACCAGGTAAGTAGAGCAACCAGAATGCTAATAGGGTAGATGTTCTTGGTAAGTGATATGTGTGTGTGTGTGCGTGTGTGTGTGTGGTTGCATGTATGTATAGAGGCCAATGAACACAAAACTAATTAGCTTCCATGAAGACATCATGGGAAACCTTCAGACAGTGCTTTAAGCAGACGTATGGAGGGTGAATCCAAATTAAGAGGGGTCCACAAAGAACAGATGAGTGGAAAGTGAATGCAACTGGTTCAGACCCCTGATAAGGAAGAGGAGACATTGCACATGAGAGGACAGAGATGGAAAAAGTTTAGGGAAGGCATAGGTTAATCAGGGAATGTTCTGGAATCTCAAGTAACAATTAAAAAAAAAGACATTGAATGACTTAAATAAAATTGCTCTCTTCTCCCATGGCATTCTTACGCCTGACCCAGCTGTTATCAGTGTGAGAAAATGGAGAAAGATTAATGAATCAGCACTAATGTTTTTCATTTTTCCTCATGCCATAGGCTTTTAAAAAAGGCTATGACATGGGTTTGCATTCATCAAATATTTTCAAACACAACAGGAAAACACTATTGTTGAAAGAGTAATATCTGAAGTTTTAAATAATTGTCCCTGTTACCTGTATCCAGGGTCATACAAATAAAAAAAAGGGGGGAAAGGAAAGAAAAAGGTTGCATTTTATAAGAAGTGAATTATCTGTTTTATATCCGACTAGGTTCCTCAAGATGAATGGACAGGGTACACACCTCGAGGGAAAGACGACGAGATTCCGTGCCGAAGAATGCGAAGCGGCAGCTATATCAAGGCTATGGGGGATGATGACAGTGGGGACTCAGACACAAGCCCCAAGCCTTCTCCCAAAGTTGCTGCACGAAGAGAAAGCTATCTCAAGGCCACCCAGCCATCCCTCACTGAACTCACCACGCTCAAGTAAGTAGTTCCAATGTGACATTTCTCATGGTCAGCTCATAGTGCTATCACCTGCGACCAGATTGTTTCACTCTAAGAGTTAGTGGGGAACAAAAAGTCTTATAGATGGACCAGAATAGTACATTGGATCTTTTATTGATTTTAACATTGAATCTGACTTGTATATACCAGTATCTTCAAGGATGGGGCTCCCAGATGTATTCTGCATTGACCATAAGCTGAATCCTTATCCCCCAAGAAGATGGGTTTGAAGCAATTCAGAATGGCTTCTGAAAAGAAATAAGATTTCTGGTCAATGAGAAAAACCATACGTCTCAATTCTTAGACATTTGTTTACCAACTAAATATGCAGTGGCTGCATAAATGACTCCAATTTTTCAGATAATTGAATAATGTAAGAGATGTTGGAGAAACTTATAGAATGTGATTATGCTTAAAAATTGGGTAATAATGTGAAAAATTTTGGTATACATGTTTAAATTTGGGTACGCTATATCTATGACATAGCCTGCAGCCATAGCCCTGTGGCATCTGATCCCGTCAGATCTCATGAAGCTAAGCAGGGTCAGGCCTGGTTAGTACCTGGATGGGAGACCGCCTGGGAACACCAGAAGCTGTAGGCTTGGGAGAAGGACCTGGCAACCCCCTCCCAAAAATCATTCTGCCATTGAAAACCCTACGAACAGCAGAGAAGCACTGACAATAGTGTTTCCCCTGTTGTACAGAGGGTCGCTATGCATCAGATACCAACTCCAGGGCACCTAACAAGAACAACACAACAACATATCTATGACATGGACTGGAGTTTGGCTTAATTGGTAGAGTGCCACTCTGTGCTCTCTGAGGCATTGGATTCGATCTACAGCACCACAAAGACAGGAGAAGGACATGACAATCCACTCCCCAAGCAATCCCAAAACAATTGGTCACTGAAAACTCAATGGCAGCTAATGACAATAATATACATGTTACAATTTGTTGTGACCTGAAATATGATAATAAGTAGTCCTTACCTCCATTTGTGCTATTTGTACAAAGAAAACAGCATTACAAAGGAAGCTACTGAAATTGATTATTTTAAGCCAGACCTGATGTAAATTTTATTATTATTTATAAAGGGCAAATCACACCTTGGAATGTAGCACGAAAGGCAGAATTTCATATGGACCTAAAATATATTACAGATAATATTTTTACAGTGCCTTTGAGTCCGTATTTTGATGAAACATATATTACTATTCATGCATTTATATTATGTTACAAAATGGAATATTAAAAAGCAAGATAAATAAAACAGAAAAGTCCAAAGCAGTCTGGTTAGGGATACAAATCAGATTGTTAATCAAAAACACTGAAAAGCAATGGATAATTCTATGATGGGAATTGATTTAAATAGCAAAGTTCATTACATTTTAAAGAACCAGTTAGAGAAAATGCCCATATGATTTTTTTTTTGAGGGACCATATGGAATGACAGTGGATAATTTTAATCAAAAATTAACACTGGTACATTAGTAATGACCCACAGATAGCAGCTCTTCTTTCTTTCCTTCCAAGTTTTCTTGTTCCCATTTGTATTTGTGTACTAGTTTCTTAGGGCTGGGATTTAATTCAATTGGTAAAATGCTGATCTGCACTCTCTGAAGCCATGGGCTTGATCCTCAGCACTGCAAAAATGTGAGAAGGACCTGGCAGCCCACTCCCAGAACAATCAGTCATTGAAATCCTATGAATACCAGAGAAGCACTGACATAGTACAGGGCATAGCACAGTGCTATATTCTGTTGTATATAGGGTTGCTGTGAGTAGGATCTGACTCCATGGCACCCAACAACAATAATACCCTAATAAAGTATCACAAACTGGATGGTGTGAAATAATAAAGTGTCAGGAGCTCCATGCTTCCTCTAACCTGTAGAAGACAATATTTCCTTGTCTTTTCCTGGATTCTGGTTGTGGCCAGCACTGCTTGGCATTGCTTAGCCGGCAGCTGCAGCCTTTCACCTTCCACCTCTGTTATCACATGGTGCTTTTCCTGTTGTGTCTTCATATGGCTGTCTTCTTATGGACCTCCCTTATAACCTCATCTTAACCTGATTAAATCATCAAAGACTGTTTCCAGTTATTGAACTGTAAACTCGTATTCACAAATACTGGGAATTAGGATTTCAATATATCTTTTTAGGGCATACAATTCAGTTTATAACATGGCCATACAAAGTATACCTGCAGCCATAGCACTGTGGGGCATCTGATCCCATCAGATCTTGAAAGCTAAGCAGGGTTGGGCCTGGTTAGTACTTGGATGGGAGACCTCCTAGGAACACCAACTGCTGTAGGCTTGGGAGACGGACCCAGCAACCCACTCCCAAAACACAATCAGCCATTGAAAACCCTATGAATAGCAGAAAAGCAGTAACAATAGTATTTCACCTATTGTACATAGGGTCATTCGACCCTACATTGATCATGGAAATAAAAAATCAAAAAAAGTCTTCATTGAACTTATGCACACCTAGCAGAGACTCCAAAAATTAAATACCCAGTCTGAAAAGAACTGGTTTTGTAAAAAGGCAGTGGGCCAAGGTGTTATGAAATGAGGGTGGCTAAAGACCCTCTGGAAAAATATCTTCTAAGGACTTTAAAATATCTCTCTACTAGAGAGAGTAATAGTCACAGCTATGTGTTAATTATTGTCTTCTTGAAGATGCAAATGAAGGAATGTGATGAGCAGACAGTCAAGTTCTTTTCCTCATATGGAAACTTAGAGGTGGGATTCTGCAGCATCCAGAGTCCCTCCCACCTCCTGAGGTGCCTGTTAGATTATCATCAGGATGTATTGGTCACATTAGCTGAATGACACTTTGGGTCTCAGGCAATGGGCTATGATGATTACTGCTGCTTACACCATTGCACAGATAAGAGAAGAAAAAGGAGCAGAGCTATGGAAATGTTGAAAAGAGTGCCCAGAGGAAGGCTGGTAAGAGGGTCAGGTGCTGAACACAACATTCACAATTATGCCATGGGGCTACTCTCTTTATAGCTTTAGGAGTAGGGAAAACTCTGCTCAATAGCCCCTGAAACTCTTTCTCATTTGCCTTCTAGTCAATACTGTCCTCCTCTAATATTCTGGTCCATTTTTACATTCATCATATGGTCTTTTACTATCCAGAAGTTTTAAGAGGAGAAAGAGGTAGACACAGAGAGAGTGGCCAGGCTCATGGTGGAGACCAGACACTGAGTGTGAGTTGTTGTTGTTGTTGGGTGCCGTCGAGTCGGTATCCGACTCATAGCAACTGTCATAGGGTTTCAATGGCTGATCGTTTCGGGATTGCCTTGGGAGTGGATTGCCAGGCCCTTCTCCCATTTTTGCGGTGCTGGGAATTGAACTCAGGACCTCAGAGACTGCAGCGCAGCACTCTACCAACTGAGCTAAATCCCAGCCCAAGAGTGTGAGTTAGTGGATGCTATTTATTTTCCCTAAACTTATGGCAATTCAGAATGGAAACCAACTTGCTAGAGAATATTTTCTAAATTGGAAAACATTTTTCTTTACTCAGAACAGAGCTTCATCAAATCAATGCTGCTGTCCTCTAATCTTTAACAGGCAAGAAAGCTTCTGACCACGATTCGATCATGGCTTTCTTCTCTCTATGACCACCCCATCTTCCAGAATTAGTTTCCCTAGCCTTACTTATGACCACTTCTTTCTCCCCCACTTATTTTATGAGTTCCAGTTGCCATTACAGCCGACATATTAAGCTTCAATCGTACTTAATCGCCTAGGATTATTAGTGATTTCTAGTTTAACAGGATTTAAGGAGCCACACAAGGAGAAAAGAGGGCAACATTTCAGGCATGACATGACTCATAATCACTTCAGTCTTTTATTCCTTGATGATGTTTTGACTGGAGTCATTATTTTTCTAGAAGTTTGAAGCATTGTGTCCCTCATGAGAAAAAGATACCCATATCCTGGAATTCTAGTTCCCTAAAAAAGAAAACTATATTTATGTTCCTTCTTTGACATTTAAGTCAATTTTTTCCTCCTTCCTCCTCAGCAATTCACAGCTTTAGAGATGAATCATAGCCATGAACTAAGATAACTAAAATTAGTCAAGTGAGATTGGGACAACATTTTGTTTGAGGTTTTCAACTCCTATCTTCTCTCAGAAATGTTGGAGAGAAAGCACTCCTAAACTTCCACGCATTGTTTTTCTTCTTCTTTTTCCTTTTCTATTTTCCAAAGACATCTTGAGAGTTTATTTATGGGGTGGTTTTTATCAACTATATAATGGTAGTGATTAGGTTTTCAGATATATAAAGGCTTAAGGTCAATTGAACATGCCGGAGTTAGGCGTAGACTTGACAAGTCCATCTTTGGGCCTGCACAGCTCCTCAGTAGCGACTTTCCAAAAACTATTGTTTCCTTCATTCTCTTCTCTTACTCTACAGCTATTTTTAACTATTCCTTTCCCCTCATCACTAGCTTTTCCTTCTTCCTTAGTTGTTAGCTAACAACAAATCTGTAGTGGCATTCCTCCTAGAATATTAATGCTTTCAAAAGGAGCGTCTGGATGTTTAATAATAAATTTTCAGCCAAGTAGGAGAGAGATTTGGGGGCTAAAGTCTCCTCAAAACATGCCCCCACTACTTGCTCTGAAGAACTTGCATCTTTTCCTTGGATTTGCTATACTATTCTGTTTATTCTTGAACTGAGACTATTGCCTTCTACCATGATTAGTTAAAACCATGCCCAAGTCCTATTTTGGATTTTCACTCAATATGCTATAGAAGGAACTTTTTAAAAATGATATTAAGTGAGCTGTCATTTAAAAGATTCTAAAGCTAAATTCAAATATACAGTGATCCAAGGCAAATAACACTCTACAGTTTCTTCATACTTGTTTATCCCTTTATCCAGGCACTAAGAAAAATTTTCCCCTGGAAGAAGAGTCAAGTCAGTCTTTAATATTACAGGCTTTGAAAGTCTTCCTAAATTGGACAGAAGGGCCCCAGGCTTTGGTGAGGGTCCAGTCAGAGCCCTTAGTAATACTGATAAAGCTTCTAACTGAAGGCTTCAGGAGGGTTTATTTTCAATCCTAAATGCCTTCAAGGCAGACAGTTTTTCATTTGCAGGGCAGTTAATCCTCTTCTTCTTCACTTTTTCCCTGGGGCCTTGACTTTTTTTCCCCTATGTTGGTAAAATACTAAATAGCTCTATGCTTTTAGCAACTGGTTTAAGCATTTAACATCTCTGCATCTCACCAATAAAACAAGTCTCAAGTTTTTAGCATAGATGGCACCACTTGGGTGGTTCCAACCATGATTTTCCCCCACCTCGTGCCATGGTAGACATCACTAGCAGATACCAGCATTAATGGATCCCATTGCCCTCCCCAGTGGGCCCAGATGGGGCATCAGAACCAGTCTCAACACTGGGACTCTGGCAGCTAGGACTCATTAATCCCTGATATCCATGGATGCTGTTTTACATCTACATGCAAAGTGTCTGAGGAACCTCTTGGCATTGATTAGGATCAGGCACACAAAACCTGGCAGTTCACAGTTTATAAACAAATGAAAATAGTAGTGGTAAACAAAATAATTTGAGATAACATGGAAGGAGTGTTCTCCTTCAACTTTAATTCTGGAAGTTTAAAATGAATCAGTTCTACCGCGAGAACCCAAAACTGCAGCCTCTTGCTGGAGTCTCTTGTTTATCTTTGCATAAGTTTCTTTTTTCTCTCTAGACACACTGTGTCCTCTCCCTGTTCCCCACATTCCACACGCCCCTCCTACCCACCGACTGTTCCTCATGTTCCTTTTCTTCCCAGAAAAAGAGGAGGGGGATGGAGATAGGAGCATGGCTATTTTTTCTGAAGGATGTGAACCATATTTAAGAACATAGCAATATACATCATCCCATCTTTATTCTCAGTGAAATGTCTAAGTGATATGAAATGTTTTCCTTTATTGTCTGTTTTCCCCAAATGCTTCTCTATCCCTCTCCTATCTATACCTCAGTATAATTGTGACACACAATTACAAATGCTCTATACAATAGTAGGAAGAACAGAATAGCACAACCAGACACTACAACACTGTGAATTTATATCCTCAGTGATAGACACTCACGATAGTGTCTCATCCTTCTCTGACCAGAATACTTCCTTTTATTATCTTCAACCCTTCTGACTCCTCCCTTTCCAAAATAATAAATGAAAAAAAGATTAAAACATTCTCACTCATAGATAAGTACCACTTGCTCATAGGCAAATGATCTAAATGCCTTTCAAATTCCTGCTAGGAAGAAAAATAAACTAGTACAAGAAATTGCCTGTTATATTCAGTCTCTGAGCACTAGGTCCAGCTTTTAAAAATTGGTCCTTCCTTGGAATACGAATGCCCTCCTCCAAATGAGGCTGGCCTGAGGGAATATTGCAGACTATTCCTTATCTTGATACCTTGCTATGTAATCACTCTTTAGGAAAGTCTATTTTGGAAGGAAACCTGCAGAGATTGAACTGCCCCTACAAGGGCCATGATGTTAGAGAGCAGAGAACCACTTGGGTATCTTCAAGGAAGGTCACAGAATAAAAAGACATCTAGATGCTTTATAGACATAGAACAGAGAGATTAGAAAGTAGGAGAGAGATTTAGATTTTAGTGAGTTTCTCAGTGTCTGACTGAATGCCAAAGGCTTTACATACATGTTTTTGTTTGATCATCATAACTCTATACGTGTGATTTTGCTCATTTTCCACATGAGGAGTCTGAGTCTCAGATCAAATAACCCGGTCCACAGTTACCTACCACATAAATCCAAGAGCTAAGATTTGAGCCTGAGGTTGAAAGCAGAAAAAACAGAAAGTTGGGTGGAATAAACAAATTAACTAAGTGTGCAGTGAACTATTTAAAAGAGGTTTTAAAACGAATGAGAAAAGAAAGCCCCATGGGGTATGAACAGCTGAGAAGTGGCACCCAGGAATGAGAGCCATTGAAAGTAGACAAAGAGAAAAAGAATGGATTTGAGAGGTATCAGGGGCTCAGTGAAGTAAATTCTGACTGCAGACCTGCAGTTCAAACAGGAAGGGCTTCGAGAGTGTCCTGTCTCAGGCTTGCCTTGGGGTGAAGGAAGGGAGGACCACATGAGCAAAGGAGCAGCACTGCAGGAGGCATTGCATTGACTGACAAAGGACAAAGGCAGAAGAGATGATTCTTAGGAGGCCAGGTTTGGTTTTGCAGGGCTGAGGTTCACAACAATCCCGAGACCTCTGTCTGGTCTGTAACTTACCATGGATAACCAGAGCCTTCTTTGTAACACCACAGCCCGAGTTTGCATCCTTGAGAGCTGGCTACACAGGGGACAGCAGAGATAGATGTGAGCACAGAAAGAATTCAGCCTGGGGGCCTGAAATGAGAACTCCCTGCTCGCCTAGGTAGTTCTGATCAAGGAGGCCTCCCACTGCCCTGTGAGGAAGACTTCTGTTTGCAGATCCTTAAACTCCCTGGGCCTTGCCTGTCTGCAGGCTGTCATTCCTTCAGTTTAATGTCTGTGTTCCCCATTACAGTGCTGATAGCCAGGTAAAGAGAACACGCTAATTACAATCAGAAATTGTACTCATGCAATCACTCACTCATTTATTCATGCAGTAAACATTTATTCAGTACCTTTAATATTGAGTATGGGAGAAGAACCTGGCAGCCCACTCCTAGAACAATTCCAAAACAAATCAGCCATCAAAACCCCTATGAATAACAGAGAAGCCCTGGCATAGTGCCGGGCATGGCACCGTGTTGGGGACTGCTTGGTTCTGTTGTACATAGGGTCGCTGTGAGTCAGACCTGACTCGATGGCACCTAACAACAACAATGTAATATTTAGGTACAATCCACCTAACAACAACAACAACCACATGACTCATTTATACTTTAATTTCAATAAATTTATTAAATGTTTTACTTAAATCTCATTTTACAGGTTATATATACGTACATATATATATGTATGCCTGCAGCCGTAGCCCTGTGGCATCCAATCCCGTCAGATCTCGGAAGCTAAGCAGGGCCTGGTTAGTACCTGGATGGGAGACCGCCTGGGAACACCAGAAGCTGCAGGCTTGGGAGAAGGACCTGGCAACCCCCTCCCAAAAAATCAATCTGCCATTGAAAACCCTATGAACAACAGAGAAGCACTGACAATAGTGTTTCCCCTGTTGTACTGAGGGTCGCTATGAGTCGGATACCAACTCGACGGCACATAACAACAACAACAATATATATGTATATATGTATATATGTGTGTGTGTGTGTGTGTGTGTGTGTATATATATATATATATATATATATATATATATATA